>JAVBJF010000781.1:0-50412 GCA_033439095.1 Pseudococcus viburni | reverse complement strand
AAAAAATTATCGTAAATACACCTCTACGAGATGCAACTTTGTGCCAAAGAACAGAAAATTTCCTTCACTTCCATTGAAATTAAAAATTCTTGAAAATAATGCAATAAAATGGCCATAACTCCGAAAGGGAGGGGGTTGGGGGGTCAAAAAATTTTTCTGATTTTTTTTTACATCAAGGTACACCACCTGAGGGGGTTAGATCGAAAATCGGAGAGGGGGCCGATTTCACCAAAAACCCGGCTATACCCTTTTTTCAGATTTTTTCGACCACTACAATGACCTTAAATTTGACCTTGAAAGACTTTCAAACGGGCAGTGATGCCGGAGGTGTAAACCATTCGAATGAAAAATTTGATGGGCTAGTCGGATTCGTCACCTCAAAATGTGCACAGAAAATACCAAGTTTTTCAAAATTAGAATTTTGAAGCGGTTTTATAGTCGAAAAACTCGATTTTTTGTCATCTTAACCAAAAATGTCCAACTTTGGGAAGCAATGGCTCAGCCCCCTGAGGTCGAGGGGGGCTAAACATTTTTGGGGAGTACTTCTACACCTACAGAACTATTTACGTGAATTTGAGCGAAATCGGTGCAAAAATTTTTTTTCTTTCATAAGGGTCCACCCCCCTCTCAAAAAGCAATAGGAGCTGGGGCGATGCGAATTTATCAAAGACTCTGGACATCATATAGAAGCTTTTCCAGCTATAAAATTGCGATTGACATGTTTGTCTTTTTTCAAAGTGTATTTCTCAAGTACTAGGTAAAACGACCGATTTATCGGTTTTTTGAACGTCACGCATAGGCCACCACTTAAAAAAAATTGAAAAAAATTCTAAGTAGTGTAAAATAGAGTGAGAAACATGAAAATATTTTTTTCTTTATACCACACGCCAAAACGGTGCCCCCAGGGCGATTTTAAACTTTCAAGGTCAAATTTAAGGTCATTGTAGTGGTCGAAATAATCTGAAAAAATTTCAGGGTACTCCCCTCAAGTGCCTCTGCCTACATGTCAAATTTGAAAAAAATCGGTTGAAAACTCGCGGAGATAGAATTTTTAGAGTGAAAATCACGTATTTTGAGGCCCCTGCCCCGGGGGGGTGTGGTAAAAATTCGTTTTTGCGCTCTAAAATCATCTTCTACATAGGCAAGTCGAATGGCATAAAAACTTTGTCAAAGTTCCACCAAGGGCCAAATGACCCCCAAATCACACCAGAGCCTTTATGAACGACTCATCATAGAATTTCTAACCATTTTCCTCGTCCTTTTCTGTTCACAGTTCAGTTACCATGCCAGCAGCGTAGTCCGAACGTCAGCATCAGCAGCGGAAAAACTGACATCGGGCGGCGGTCCCATCGGCGCCGCCACCAACAGCATCGTTCCGGTCAACCAGCAACGCGCCATCGTCGCCAACAACGGCACCGGTACCGCCATCGAACCGGTCGACGTTCGATATTACGTCAACCGAAGGGTAGAAACGACCGCCCTGCAAGCATCGCCGGCAATAACGAAACGCGACTCGCCGCTCGACCTGTCAGTCAAGACAATCCGGCAATCGGCCGATTCGACGGCGCACGACGACCCCGAAAGCATGGTCGCCCTTTACAACCATCACCATCATCATCCTCATCATCCTCATCACCAACATCAGCACCACCATCATCCAATGCAACAAAACACTGCCGCCGGTTACGCCGCTTTGACCCAGCAACGCGAACATGGCCCTCCGGCAATGCGTCCGGCCGCCCTGCCCGCCGGTCATCTGGCCCAGTTACCGTACGCGACCTCGGCCACCGCCGCCGTCTCGTTACCGAATATTCGCTCACATTCCAGCTCGCCAGCTTCGGCTGCGGCTGCTGCGGCGGCCGCGGCCGCAGCCGCGTTCAGCGTCACGCACCAGCGTACGTTGCATTATCCGACGCCGCCGCAAATACCGGCCAACGCTTCGCCGGCCGTTTACACGCCCGAAATTGCCACCCCCTATTGGAACGGTCAACTGCAGGACCATCACGATAAAGCGGTCGCCATCGGTCATCCGCCGATGTCCGAATATCGGCGCGAAAAAACCACCTTTTCGGTTACCATCGAGAAAGAGCAGCAGATCCATCGGACCCAGGTGAACGCCGAAGTCAGCTCGATGCGGTTCTCGTCGTCGCACCAGTTCTACCAACATCCCGACGATCTGGCCGCTGGCAAATTGAAAGCTCCGCCGAATTCGTCGCCGTTGCCTTCTCAATCGCCCTACCCGAATTACGCCAGCCTGACCAATGCTCAAACTAATCTTCCGGCAGCTCCGTCACCGACGCCGAATTCGTCTCGGAAACGAAAAGCCATCGAGACCCCGCCACCGACCCCGACCCCAATGAAGAACCCGAGAATATCGCTAGAATGGCGAGAAAGCATCGACAAAGAAATAGAAAACCGATTGAACGCGTATACGACGATGAAAGCTCGCGAACAGCAAGAGAAGGAGACCTCCAAGCATGTCCCCACCGCCAGCCCTGGCCCCAGAGAGAGTTACCGTGATATTGTGCCTTCGACGGTGGCGTCTCCGTCGCAGCAAAGGCTGCCTCAGGCGATGCCATCGCCTCAGCCTCCGGCCATCGAAAGCGTCCTCAGAACGAACCTGGAAAAAGAACGAGATCGTAATTCGCCCGCCGCTGGTGCCGGTTCGTTCGCAAACGCTCAATATTTAGAGCAGAAAGCTCAGCACAAGTTGCCCGTTTTGCCGGTTCATCCGTATCCGCAATGGTACGCGGCGGGACAGCAGGGACAGCAAAGGGCGCCCGCTAATTCGGCCATGCAGACGTTCAAATCTCCCAGACCCGATGCCCATCCGGCCTATCCGAATCATCACGCTGTGAAATTTACGAAATCCAATTTCGAAACCAGAGATTATAAGATGATCGAGAAAGTCGACCTGAAGCCGGAACAAACTCCGTTGCCGCCCTTCCAAGCTTTCTCAACGATGCAGAATGCTCAATCGCCCAAAGCGACGCAGTTTAACGAACGAATACATAAACCGAGTACTGAAGATGCTGTCGTGGCGACCGACAAGTTCGAAGCGATCGAAAAAGTTGTTGCGGAGAAGAAGGAGGCTGAAGAAGAAGGACAGTCTCGCGCTGCCTTGATGGCTTCCGCTTTGGCTCATCCTAGGTTTAGGACGAAGGCTGAATTGAAGCAGGTAAGAAAATCAGGGCGATGTATTATTCGTGGTAAATAATTTTACGGGTCTCATCTGTTGGGAGCAAATTGTTAATGAACGAGTTGGCGTTAAAATTGATAACTGATTGAAAACTGAAACTTGACGATTTGAAAAATAGGCAGGTAGTTGAACTAGGTTTTTCAAAATTCAACAATTTCAAGAAATTCTATCGAGTATACTAGGGGAAAAGACTAGAAATTTAAAAAAATTCAAAAAATATCAGCATTGGCACCAACATTTTTTACTTTTTACTTGAATCAAATTTTAGACAATTTGATTCGATAAAGTAAAATTTTGGTTTTTTGTAATTTTGAATTTTCATTATGAAAAATTGAAATTTTACTGAACAAAAATGCATATTTAGAAATTTAGTTGATAATAAAGAAACTGTAAGAAAAATTGTCGAAATTAACTGATATGAAAAGTAGAAAATAGAAAATTTTCGACCGAAAAGGAACCTCTTCTGATTTTTTAGACAAAGTTGGTATCTGCGATTTTCCCCATTTTTTTCCAATTCTTAATAAAAATTTTCCAAAGTAAGGTGAATTGACCTTTGAAACCGATTTCGACCGCTTCTACCCAGAAAAGATGTCTTATTCTGGCAAATAATTTAGATAACAATGGTAGACCCCCTAACTCAAATATTTTGTGGGGGGATGTAGGTATGTTCTTTTTATTTTATGATTTTCCGCCAAATTCAAATGAAAATTTGCATTTTTTAGATATCTTTCAGAGGATCAGAGGAATCCTAGAAATTTTTTTTCAAAATTTTTGGGCAGATTTTCGCCGAGTGATGATACTCTTTTGAAAATTTAATCTCCGGATCTAAAGAACAATGGAATTGTTTTACTCAAAACAGGTGTCATTTATCTATAAAAAAATACCCCGAAAATTTTTTTGTTAAAAAAAAGTTAAAACTGATGCCCCAAGCAATAAAAAACGTTTATTTATACCTATGTTTCGTGCACTTCTGTAGCATCAAACTGACATTAAAATCGATGGACCCGAACTCCCGGAATCCCATTTCTTTCAGATCCCTTATTCTTCCTCCACTATTTTGAATCAAAGCACACATTTTGGCTCCAATAAAATGTGAGGGGTCCAAAATTGTTATCAAAACTATTTACCAGAATAAGCGAATTTTTTGGGGTAGGAACGATCAAAATTTGTTCCCAAGGCCAAATCACCCTGCTTGACTGGCTATACCTGTTTTCCAGAAAATATAGTATTTTTCGTAAAAAAAATGTTTGACTCAAACTTGACCTAATTTTTTCGAATGAAAATGCAAGTTTGTCATGTTTTTTTTTGAGGGATAGAAGGCAATTTAATCACCCATCGCAAAATTGCACTTTTAGTCAAAAAATTTCCAAAAGTGATGACTGTTTTTGAAAATTTTGGTCATGAGTCAAAAAAAATCAAAAATATTAGTATTATTCAGTCTCAAAGTTTTGATTTTTCCCTCCTCAGGCCTAATGATGGCTGCAATGAAAAAAAAAAACAATTATTAAAGAAGGGAAATCTTTAAGAAAAAAACTGAAAAAAGGATTAATTTTACAATTTTTATTCAAATGCTTATCAATTTTACTTGAAATTGATTCAAAAATCAGTCAATTTCTGTTCTAGGTACATTTCTCATTCCCCCCCCCCCCCCCCCCCCCTCAAAAATCTGACTATTATTGAGTTTTTGTCTAGAAAAAAATTGGAGTGTGAGTGGATAATTTTTCGTATAGATAATAATTTTTAAAAGAAAATTTTACATTTCCAAGTTTCCCAAATATTTTTTCGAGTACAGTTTCCCGAACGACCGAATTTCCGAATAGAAAAATTCTCGAATCAATTTTTCCGAAAAACCAGAAATTGGAAGTTAACGTTTTTAGTTTAGAGTATTGTCACAAAACTGAATTGTAAGTGAACGTTCGTAAGAACTTCGATTCCTCACTCGATAAAATTTAAAAATTTCAATTTTGGTTCCACCTTTGGCATGTGGAGTTGGGGATGAAAAAACAGATTTAGATATATCACTCATAGTCGATAATGTTGAAAATTCTTCAATTTTGGATCCATTTCCCGAACCCTGAGGGCCAAATTTTAAATTCGGGTCAAAATAATCAGAGAAATATCCGTACTATTAAAAAAATATTTTTTCAAGTTTTTTTTTTTCATTCTTCATTTGTTGTGGTTGACAATTTGATTGAATTTTCCCCTCCCTCTGGAGGCAGAAAAAATTGAAATTTTTTTTTCATTTCCTACTCAGAAAAATTGAAAAATGGAACGCCACAACCTCGAAAGCTGAGGTTACACTTTCTTCAATTTCCGTGGTAATTTCATACGACTTCTGAGAAAAATTTTATGTAGGAAAATAGATTCGAGAATACATTCTTCAGGAATTTTTCTATTTGAGAATTGGTCGTTTGGAAAACTGAATTCGGGAAATTGGCCCGGAATCCATTTCCAAGTTCGAAAATTCGAAAAAATCTCACATTTAGTAAAATTAAAGAATTAGGCAGATAACATTGCCATATTTTTAGATTTTCTTTTAAGAAGTCGTAGAAATCACTTTGGCCAATTTTCCTGCTTAAAATTCAATTTTTTGACTTGAAGTAGGATTAGTCGTCTCCAGTTGTCAATAAAAATCTGAAATTGAAAATAATAGAAGTAGAAGCCAAAATTAAAAAATTGAAACTAAAAACAGGAGGAAAAAACTCCAAACTGAAGCTAAATTTTTTTCAGTTTCCAGTCCTATTGTAGTCAAAAATTGAATTAATCGTTTGTAAAAGAATCGTTCGTAAGAGTCATTTCCGCGTCAATCCAAAAATTATCATTTTCTAATAAATCGTTCGCGAACGAGACTTGAGATTCATGGTTCTATTGTCGACATAACGATTTGTGATTTACTCATCGATGAATTTCGGATCCGTGTCCGATTGTTAAAATACGTTGACTTTTTTTCTGATAAAAGCCCTAAAGACTATATCAAAACACAGAAATTATAATCCGCCAATGAAAGTTTTATTCTGTTACTATAAAGAATCATTCACGAACGAACGACCCGCCGAAAACAATTCTCAATACATTATTCCGCTATAAAAATTTTATTTCGATTATCTAACGCGAAAAAAAGTAGCGCGAGTTAAAATATGATTTATTTCGTTGAAATATTCATTTGATGGGGAAAAAAGGCGGAAACCTTCGTAACCGCGAAACGACCATACAGAAAAAAAATATCAATACAAAAATAAACACAATTAGCTCGCTAATCGAATCACTTCAAAAATATACCTTACCGCGTGGAATCAACGACGAGAAATGAAAACGAGAGTGTACTTGCGTCTACGTATTGAAAAAAAATGAAAAAGAAGAAAGAAACGGAAACACTCGTAAATAAATATATAAGATAAATAACTCGACGAAACGAAGGAAAAATTGAAAAAATACCTCAATTCAGTCGTATTTTTCACTATCTCGTCTCGCTCGCAAGGCGGGTAAAAAAAATAACCCGATTACGTTCTGGCTTTTCCTTTTGTTTTTAAATTTGCAAGAAGAAAACGACTACGGTAAACATTCTCGTGAAAGTTTTTCACCGTACCGTCAAACATTAGGAAAAAGTTTACTTTCATTGTCAGTGCTTCGTAAATTACGTTCGGCTCGAGAACCAGGATTGGGGTTTATTTTTTCCTCTCGGTTCTGTATTTTTTGTTGGTGAGTTGGGTTTATTTTTTGCCATTCTGTTTTCTAGGTCACACCTGTGGATAAGTCGAAAGATAAAACGAATGCGGAAACGAATACGAATGTTGTCAAGTTACCAGAAGCTCAAAGCAACAAGAAGTCCAGATCTCAGGTCGACTCGGGTCCGAAATTATTCGCCGGTGCCAAAGGCTTGGGTAGCTCAGGTAAAATATCATTTTTGAATTGGAATTTATCAATGAAAATGTGTATGTTTGATATCCACGACTAAATTTACACGGAATATGCATCAGACACGAAAATAAAAAATGATGCGAATGATTGAATCTTTTTCCTTGCATGATTTGTGGGAGTCATCAGTTACCATACAACTCGACTTTTTTCCAAAACCACGTTATTTTCAAAAAATTTTCAACTTTTCTTTATTCTCGGAATTTTTTTCAATTTTAAACATTTTTTCTCAATATACTTTTCAATTTTTTCTCAGGTTTAAAATTGTTTTCGACATTTTTTCAACTCTCGTATTTATTCAAGATATTTTTCAACTTTTAAAATGATTTTTTTTTCAACGCCAAAATTTTTTCTTAAAATATTTTTCTACTTTATTGTAAAATTTCATTTCGAAATTGTTTTCGATTCTTGAAGTTTTTTCTCCAAATTTCTTCAAATTTAAACTTCAATTCTAATAAAAATTCTTCTCAAACTTTAAAAGTTATCCTCGAAATTTTTTTCAACTTTGGATTGGTTTTTTTGGCTCCAAAATTTTTTTTCAAAATATTTTCCATTCAGTTTTTTTCAACTTCGGTATTTGTTTTTTTTCGTTCTAAAATATTTCTTCAAAATATTTTCCAATTCTGAAAATTTTAGGATGAAAAAATTTAAAGGAAATTTACAGTTTTAAAAAATTTTAAGATCAAAAAATGGAATTTTAGAGTTTACAGTTGAGAAAACATTTTAGTAGGTAAGTAGTTGAATAAACATTTTTTGAAAAAACTTTTGGAGTTGAAAAAAAAAATTGAGGGAGAAATTTTGGAATTTAGAATTTTTTTTTTATAAAAGTTGAATCATAAAAAATTAAAAAATTCTAGAAAAAATTTTTGTGTTGAAAAATTAACTGACAAGGGAGGTATCTCAACTCAAAGTAAAATTTTGAGCCGAAACAAAAATAAATCGAAAGTACATCATAAAAGAATCCCATATCCAAAATTTCAAGTGCTGAAGTTCATTTCTAATATTTTGGCGAATTTTCGAAATTTCAAAATTACCTCATCGCCCTGAAAAATATGAAAATTTGATCTAATCAACGAAAAAAACCTAAATTTGGTATATACCCTATTTTCGACCTTCCAAATCGATTATAAGCGGATTCAAGACGTTTCGGAGCCACCAGAAAATTTTGGAATTTTCCAGTTATTTGAACGATTAAAGCACAATGTTGCAAAATTTGTTACTTTCAGTTTAAATTCAGATTTTTGGGCAGAAAATTTTTCTGGAAAAAATCTGAAAATACGCCCATTGCTAACACATCGAGGGGAAAACCTAAAATTTGGTATATTAAGTACCCTATTTTCGATCTGCCGAAGCGATTCGAAGCATTTTCGAGCCATTTCGGAGCCTCCAGAAAATTGTGGTGGTCTCCAAATTTCAGCTTCTTCTCTCGATCCGTGCGCAGTGGGCGTATTTTCAAATTTTTTCCCCAGAAAAACTTTCTGCTTAAAAAATGGGAGTTCGAACTCAAAGTTATGAATTTCAGAAAATAGTGTTTCAATCGATCAAATTGGTCACCAATATAGATAATCCGCAATTCTAGGTCCTGAAGTTCATATGGACCATTTTTATGGGCTTTTCTCCAGCACTGGAAAATTCCAAAATTTTCTGGTGGCTCCGAAACGTCTTGAATCCACTTATAATCGATTTGGAAGATCGAAAATAGGGTATATACCAAATTTCAGTTTTTTTCGTTGATTAGATCAAATTTTCATATTTTTTAGGGCGATGAGGTAATTTTGAAATTTCGAAAATTCGCCAAAATTTTAGAAATGAACTTCAGCACTTGAAATTTTGGATATGGGATTCTTTTATGATGTACTTTCGATTTATTTTTGTTTTGGCTCAAAATGTTGTTTTGAAAATTTTAGAGTCGAAAAATATGTATCTTAGAATCTTGGAGAAAAATGCCAGAGTTGAAAAAATTTCAGACCTGTATTAAAAGAATTTCGAAAAAAAATTTCAGAGTTGAGAAAAATTTAATTGGAGTCGAAAAATTTTTTAGGGTTGAAAAATATCTTGAAAAAGAGATACAAGAATTGAAAAAAGAAGAAAAAATGTTATTAGAGTTGAAAAATTTTGTAAAATACATAAATATGGACTTGTCTGATGCATTTTCCGTGTAAACTTAATCGTAGGTAAATTAAATTTAATGATTTTATTAATTTGAATTTCGATCCAGATTCGCACCATGTCAACCATACTCGAACCCCGTCAAACGATTTCGATCCGGAAGGTGATCTTTTGTCGCCGGAATCGCCATCAAATCTGGTCATAGATTTGGGCAAACAATTCTCGCCTCATAAAAGGTAACGTGTTCTAGTTGGATTGATGTTCTCGCTTTGACGCTTCTGTTGACCAATCTATGTAGCCCGCGTGTGTGTGCCTGTTTCCGGTGTGTCTGTGTTAATTTGCAGTAGACGCCCTGCCTCCCCATCCATTGCTCATTTCGACCACCGCCTCAAAAAATTTTCAATCTGCTTTATTCCGAGCTTTGTCGTCGTATAAGTTGCCTACCTGCGTCGCCTGGTGACCTGAACTCGCGGAGGGCAATTTACACGACCCGTAATCCAGCCTAGGTCGCCTGTTTGGTGTAGTTTTGGAAATTTTTAGCCCCCAAAAAAATCCTAAAAAAGGAAAAGGGGCATAGTGGCCTTTTTTTCTCATCATCGGGTCTGTGTGTGTGTGCATAGATTGCTCAGCAGAAGCGAACGGAACGGTATTAATGTGCATCGAAGCTCATCGGAAACTACGGTCTTCGATTTCAGAAGCAGCGATTCCGAAGAGGAAAGCAACGCCGCCGAGCATAGCTTGAAAGAAATGCGAAAGGATCGAAAAACGCGTACACCACCTTCGGGTACCGTTACGCCGCCGACCGTTATCGACCAACTGAACGACGTGAGTTTTTAGCAATTTTTTTTCTCTTGTTTTTCTTTTTCACTCGCGAGTTTCCAATTACATCGTATTTCAACGGCTGCTATAGTTTAGACAGCCCTGTCGGCGATAGAACCAAAGGGTTTCTCCGTCCAATGGCGAACCCCTTCACCGCACCGACTTCTCGTCTTCAGATTCGCTTTTGTATCTCTCTGTCGCACTACCGTTCCCTGTGTCTAAATTCGTGTAATGTGTTCCGTCTATATCGTTTGTATAATTTATTACGATACCTCCCCGCATTCCCCTTTGCAGTCAAAGCTGTGCAATTTTACCTAACGAAGGTGGTATTTTCGCGCGGAAAATCGTACTTGCCTGGGATGAGTGAGGAGGGAGGGTCGATTCGACGATTTCTTTATGTTTTCTCAGCGACGGAATGAATATTTTTTTGAAATGTGTTTAGTAAAAGGGAAAGGAGATGTGCTCGTGTTTTCCTTTAATATTTAATTTTTTTGAAGTTTGGTTAATTTTTGAGTTGAGCTGAATTTCGCATCTGGAAGTTATAATGGTGCATCTCCCTTTAGGACGTGTGTATTTTTTTCGTGTCAGTTTTGTTCGAAATGAACGTTCGAGAACATTTTCTAGTTTCAAAATCTTGAATGTGGAGATTTATTAATGGTCATCGCCTAAAACCAACCATAGAAAAAATGGTGTTTCATAAAATTTAGTAATTTTGAAATTTTGAATTTTTCCAATTTTTAACCAAATGAGAAAGAGAGCAAATGATTCTGCGAACTCTCCAAAAAATTGTATGATCCCCTTTCCCCATTTTCTTACCCTGTTCCCCTTTGAGTTGTAATTCCTTTCAAAAAATTTCGAAAAACATGGTTCCAGTTGATAAAACGAATTTGATCTTTACGTATGTATTTACTTTGTCAAATTTTATTTTTGGTGGAGAAAGATACGGTTGATTTGAAGGTTCCTGGCTCATTTTTTGAAAAAATGAGATTTTCACGATCGTAAAAACTGAAAAGTTCTCTTTTTGGATTTTACTTTTTTCCCGTGTTTCATCCAGTTTTTCTGAATCAAATATTGAATCAACTTTAAGTGATTGAATTGTGGTACTGTTACTTTGACAGTGTCGAATTATAGCTAAAATTTCTGACGAAATATCAAATTAAAAATATTGAAAATATTACATCGAGATTCAATTTAAAACCACGTGCTCAAAATGTCGAAAATTTTGTCAAATTTCAATTAGATATTTCGATTGATTTTTTTGGGGAATTAAAAATTTTTCTGGCTAGAGGGAATTCTCCAAACCTAAATCAGTTAAATTTGGTGAAATTCTGCTTCTTTGAATCAGTAAAATGAATTTTACTGAAAATCTGTGATTTTTTTCTGAAAAATGAGTGATTTTTGTAAAATTAAATTTCACTGATTCAAGAAGGCAGAATTTCATCATACTTGACTGATTCAGATTTAGAGGGGGTTGTTTTTATCCAATGATATCTTCTTGACAAGTTTTCAGGGTGTCCACTTTCTGGAAGACCTGGAAAAGTCAGGGAATTTTGAAAATTTGGAAAAGTTAATGAAATTTCAAGGACTTCTGGAATTTTTTACAAATCTAAAAAAAAGATAAATCGTATAGAAACGAGTTTCTTTGTTTATTTTGTTTAAAAAAATCTCAAAAAATGTCACTCTCGCCCTGCTGGGACAACATCGTTACATCTCTTGACTAATCTTTTTATTCGTAATTTTTTGTTGATCGTGATGCACAAAAAAAGTGATAATTAAATGCTATTCTTCGTCTATTAAAATTATGAATTGAAAAAAAAATTCTTGAGTTTTTTTTAACAAAATAAAAAAAAACTTTTTTTCAAGTCCTTGAAGTTTCATTAACTTTTCCAAATTTCAAAATTCTCTGACTTTTCCAAGTTTTCCAGGAAGTGGACACCCTGAAAACTTGTCAAGAAAATAACACTCTTTCTTTCTACGGAATTTTTTTTGGAAACGTACTTTTTGTTTTTAGTAAGCTGTGTGGCCAGCTGAAAAAAGTGCAGGGGCTTGCGTGGAATTCATAAATTTGGGGCACATGTTTTTATTAGGGGGGGGGGGAAGTAAATTGTGAAGAAATTTTTTAATATTCACCTCGAAAAAATCAGAATTTTCATTCGCATGATTTGGTAGACACATCGACATAAGTTGTTTAATTTTTCACAACTTTATGATTTTCTTTTGATATCAGGTCCAATGATTCGATTCATTCAAATCATTCGAATCACGAATCATGTGGAATAATTTGATTCGAATCATTTCACTCACAAATCATGAATTTTGTAATTCGAATCACAGACGGTTCTGTTTGAAATAAAGTTTTTACTTTTTGATTTGAAATTTTTTCAGTAATAAATAATTCAAGTTCTTAAGTTTTTGTCCGGACCAAGTGGGAGGGGGGGGGGGGTGTCAAACATTTTAAAAATTGAATTTCAGTCGTTTTTGTGACCGGAAAGCATCTGAAAATCTCGACCATGGCTTTTAAACCATTTTTCTGCACAATTTCGAGTTGTAAGTACCTACATCATGTGAGAAATTACCCCTTTCTCCATGATTCAGGAATATCTTATGTTAAAGGCCTGGAAAACTTCGAAAAATAAGTCTAGAAAGTTTGGAAAAATCAGGAAAAATTATTTCTGAAATATGGATATCCTGGTTGCTCTTTAAAAATATATTATTTGAAAAAAAATTAATGAAAAATTCAGGAATATCTGATCACTTTCATTTCTTGAAGGACCCGTTGAACACTGATTTTTAGGAAAAAATTAGAAAATTAACACCTAGTATGTAGGGGTTTAAAAAATACATCAAAAATTAAAATTTTCACTAAAAATGATGATTATTTTCAAAAAATTATCATTTTTTTTCAAAAATTGTAATTTTTACCCAAAGCGGCAATTTCTTTAAGATTTTTTCTGAATTTTTAAGTTTTTTTTTTAGAAAATGGTTCTTTTTTTTTGAAATGGTAATTTTTATCAAAAAAAAATTTCTCTCAAAAATCGAGATTTTCTCCAAAAAAATTTTTGGAACATTGTAGGTACCTAATATTTTTAAGGAAATGAAATTTCTATTAAAAATAATAATTTTTCCTTACCTTTGTAAGTTTTAAAAATTTTGGGGATTAAGGGGTGAGATTTTTTTTTATAATAATTAGTAATTTTATAAATAAGCATGAAAACCCTTCGAAAATTTTCAACTTTCCAAAAAATTCACAATTCTTTTTTTTAATTTTTAAAATTGTTTGAAAATAGCAAACAATTTTAAATTTTTATGTTTTACGGAAATTTATTGTCTAAAATAATGAAATGATGTTTATTTTTTTGGAACAAATGTTCACATCATTTTCAAATTTTTTTTACCATTTTAGCAATTTTTCAGTTTTTCATTTATACGCCCATTAGAGGAAAACTCGTATCTGATTCTCGTATATTTTCAACCTTCTCTCGTCACCATCTCAACGCAGAGAATCCATTCGTCGATTTAATTACCTGAGGGAATGGCGTGAATTGAGCAATTGCCATGCGAAGCTTTGATTTCACGAATCCCTCAAGTCCTCCCTTCTCGCAGCATCTTTCTGTGCTACACTCAGTCGTTCGTATAAATTATACGTAGGTAATAAACTCAACGACAACGGCGTAGTTCGATATGAAAATAGGTATGGCAGATTACATTAAAAAGTTGTATGTCGTTTCGATACTTTCTTCTCCTCCGGTGCACGATTCCAAAAGAGCGAATGGCAATAGTCTCGAAAATTCTACCCATGAGGTAATTTTAAGCTCCTCTTACGAGAAATAAGCAGATTAAGTTTCGTCACTCTCCTCTCTCTTTTCAAATAACGTATCATACATTTACGTACAAGTTACAAATTAGTCATATAATTTAGTTTCGAGTGTTTTCCGGTTTGAAATGATATAGCGGTGCGGATTCTCGTTCTAATTACCCATCTTACGTTTATTTAAACGCGAGCTTACTTTATACTTTTTCCCCCTCCCTGTACTTTCTCGCCTTTTGAGCAAAGATATAATATAATATGGAAAAGTTGGCGAGAAAAATATGATAGAAGAGAAGGCGTTCTGTGACAAGAGGGCTTGCAAGAGTGAAACAGAGAGGAGTACAAAAGCGTAGAAAGAGGTAAAGATGCGAAAGACAGAGAAGCACGACGACGACTACAAGTACGGGGTAACGGAAGATTAGTATTATTAACACCTAATTACGCCGCGACTTTTATCATATCCGGGTGCGCGTGCTGCTTCCAGAATATAAGCACAACTTCGGTGGCCATAAATATGCGAGGATACTGCGTTGCGTACCGAGACGTGCGCGAATTTATTGAAAAATATTACACCTTCGAGTCTGAAAGTTGGGCGTAATTCGAGCGCGTGCTGTAAGACGATAAAAAAATAGGGTTCTTTTTTTTCTGAACGAACGGTGCCGTCGTCGTGGAGGGGTTTTTGTTTGGCAGAAATGGAAGGTTTTTGAGAGTGGAGAAGGGTTTATTTAAATGCTGGGGAAGTGTTTTCCAAGGATGTGATTAGGGGTTTATTTGAATATTGAATACCCAATGAAGGAAAATTATTACAGTGGATATTTGGTATGAATCGGGGTATTTTTTAGTCATTTTTTGGGTCCAAATTGATAAGTTTGATTTGAAAATTTATTCTAGGGTTTCATTTCGGTTCTAGAATGAGGGTGATTTGGCCTTGGAAATCGATTTCAACAGTTCCTAACCAAAAAGGGTCGCATATTCTGGCAAATAATTTTGACATCAATTTTGGACCTCTACCTCGAGTATTGGGGGGGGGGGGGGTAAAATGTGTGTTTTCTTTCATAATTTTCTCATTTTTCGCCAAATGCAGATAGAAATTTCGTGGTTTTTGAGATAGATTCTAGAAGGTAAGAGAAACCCTAGAATTTTTTTTTCAACATTTTTGGGCAATTTTCCCCCGAGTTACACTTCTTTGAAAATTTTGAACCCTCCTTTTGTAATGAAGGGTCAAAGGTCCCATGGAATTTTCCTCCTCAAATTAGGTGCCATTGATCTATAAGTATATCACAAAAATGTTTATAGTGTTGGTATTTTTTTACTGGTTCAGGCATCATAGCGGGTCACTTTTTTAGGGTGTTTGTTACTTTTTTCGACTTCAGTCACTTTTGGTTACTTTTCACGTCTAAAAGGTCACTTTGGTTACTTTTTTCCTCTCAAAAGTCACTTTTTCTTCACATTTCTAGGAAATAATTCAAATTTTCACGTAAAAATTGATATTTTTTTCAAAATTCTTCAAGATAAAAATAAAAAACTGATTTTTGACGAAGGAATTTAATAAATGAAATTGTTCACGTCTTTTCAGTTGATTTATCTTTGAAATGTTTGCAGAAAACTACAAAAAATTACCCCCCCCCCCAGAAAACTGTAAAAAAGTTTGCCCCCCGAAAAAAATTGGATTTTTTGTTATTTTTTGGTCACTTTTTGCTCAAAAAAAGTTACTGAAAGTTACTTTTTTCTTCAAAAATTTCGCTATGATGCCTGCGGTTTCAGATTTTTGGTTCATTATTTTTGGCTCCTTGTTCATCTCTTCGGTTCTTCTTTTTAATTCCGAATTTTTTAGGATCTGCTTCGTTCATCATTTATGATTTTAAAATCATAAATCACAAAGAGAAATTGATTATTTTTTCTTTGTTGATCTCAAAATTTTTGCTTTTTATTTTGTTTCGAAATTTTTTATAGTTCCAAAATTGATATTGATTTTTGTTCTAAAATTCTCATTCAAGTTTCAGTTTGGCGCCAAAATTTTTATTTCTGTTCAAAAATCTTTTTTTTTTAGTTCCAAATTTTCTGTTTCAGTTTTTCAGTTTGATTTCAAGTTCATAATTCTGATTCTCTTATGTGGTTCCAAAATTTTGTTCTTCATTTTGGTTCAAAATTGTTTATGAGTCCGGAATATTTATTTGGTTTCTTATTTTAGCTCTAAAATTGTCATTTGATTCTTAAATTTTCTCTCGAGTTACCATTTTGGTTCAGAACTGTCTTTTCGGCCTTCATTCGATTTTCAATTTTTTTGTTTCAATTGTTCAATTTGGTTCCAAGTTCATAATTTTTTCCCCCTTGGAGTTCTAAAATTTTGCTCTTCATTCTACTTACTTAGTTCGAAATTTTTCATGATTCCGGAATTTTTATTTGATTTCTCATTTTGGGTCTAAAATTTTCATTTGATTCCAAATATTTTTTTTCGAGTTCCTAGTTGGATTCAAAATTTTTATTTTAGTTCATAGTTCCTCCCCATTTCGAATCTTCCCAGTTCATTGTTCCTGATTTTGATTCTTTTTTATTTCAAATTTTTTGTTTATTATTTTGGTTTTTTTTTTATTTCAAATTTTTAAAAATGGCGTTGCTTCATACTTTTTATGATTTTGGCTCCTTTTTACGATTGCAAAATTTTTATTCTTCATCTTGCTTGTTCGGAATTCCACAGCAGGGGGTCGGCATCGACAGGTCAAATATTTTCTTTGTACTTCTGCTGTCCATTGTATCTGAGTTTATACCAACCGCTGTGTCAGCATTTTAGACAAGCACAAAGACTGGTTTTCCTCCAGTGTGGTAAAGTGGGGGAGGGGATTTGGGCGTGGCCTCGGCCGCTTTTTACGTCAACTTCGACGGTTCCAGAGCTATTCAGCTTAATCTAGTTTTGGTTCCCTTCATGAAAGGTTGCTTAGAACATTGCTAATAAATTTTTTCATAATTTCGATCCCAATTTTTTTATTATTTTGTTTTTCAAATTATTTTAGTTCAAATTTCTTTGTTTTGCATCATTTTTATACCTGCCAAAACTTTTGTTCATCATTTTGGCTTCTCTTTTTTGATTTCAATTTTTTCATAATTGCGGTTCCTCATTTTGGTTCATTATTTCATAATTTTGGTTCCCTTTATGATTGCAAAATTTTTGTTCTTCATTTTGGCCCTACGATTTTTCTTAGTTTCGATCCCAAATTTTTTTCATCATTTTGTTTTTCGATTATTTTTGTCTAAATTTCTTTGTTTTGCATCATTTAATGCATACCAAAACTTTTTCTCATCATTTTGGTTCTTCTTTTTGATTTCAATTTTTTTTGTAATTATGGTTCTTCATTTTGGTCCTAAAACTATTGTGCATAATCTTGATAATTAATTTTGGTTCAGATTTAATTTCATCATTTTGGTTCCTTAATTTAATTTCGGTGCTGTTATTTCAATATTTTGGTTTGAAATTGAGATGTTCAAAATAGAAGTTCTTTGTGTGGAAATGAATGACTTTATCATGCGCGTTTTTGGCTTCCCTCTCAGACGCTTAAGGGACTCAAATTTTATTCAATGAAATTAAACAAATCGCCAGATCTTTTCGCGTTCTACCCTCCTATGTCTTGTAAAAAATAGGCGACGATTACACGAATTTAATACGTGATTCAATTTCATTAATTAAAAAATCACGAATATCCATTAATTTCTAATCCAATCTGTTCTTTATTTTTCAGGAACTGGCTGACGACTCAAACTGGCTGGAAGCCTGCGACGAGCTCATCCAACAATTCGCCAACCCAGGCCAAAAGAAACGCGGCCGCAAGAAGAAACGAGCCAGCAAATTCTCCACCGAAGATGATCCGCCGGCCCCCTCTCTACTTCCGCCACCGCCTCCAGCTCCACCCGCCGTACCACCTGCTCTAACTTCTTCAAAGATGGACACAGACTCCAGCAGTGATTCAGATGACGATAAACCACTTATAACGAAGAAAATCAAAAAAGAAGTTTTGTCCGACTCTGACGACGACGATGTTCCGCTCATCAAACCTTCGACCATTCCTTCCGTTCGCATTAAAAAAGATCAATTGGAGGATGACCGAGATCGAGATGCGGATTATGAAGACGATAAACAAGAATCCGACGATGACGACGACGATGAGGAGGAAGACAGTGACCAGTCTTCAGACTCAGACAGTAGTTTTGGAACAGTGGCTAAGAAATCTACCAAAGATACCAGACGTAAAGATAAATTCAACGGTACCGTTGAGCTGAGAGGCCAACGAAGCAACGTCAGTACAACTCGAATACGAATACAAAACTCGTTGGAGGACAGTTCGGCAGCAGAGAGCTCGGACACAGACGACAGCTATAAAGCTCCCATCAGGAAGACTCCGTTGAGAAAAGCCAGAGTCGTTTTGAAAAAGAAGAAGATACTCCCGAAGAGGAAGATGATCACTCGCAAAAAGGGTAAAAATATCGATCCGAGGCGTGAAAAAGTACGTCACATGATGTTACGTCGCATTGAAACTCGAAAATCGCGTTTGGACGCTTTGAAAGCCTCCAAAGCGTCGCAGAAGACTCGCAGCGATAGTACAACTTCCGAAGAACAACACCCAATCATGACCCGGAAGATGACCAGACAAGAATGCCAAAGAGAAAAATCGCGAATGGAAGAGCTCCGCAACAATAAGAAACCGTCGACGAAGAAACTCGCCGATGAAAAAGTCATCGGCAAATCTAAAGATAAATCTTCACCGGAGTGTAAATCCGATGATAAACCTAAACTCAGGCCAGATCGCTCAAAAGATGACAAATCCACCAAAGCCAAAGATGACAAGTGTAAAAAAGACAAACCCGAAGAGAAATCTAAATCCAAACCAGATGAAAAATCCAAAACCAAAAAAGACATAGGCAAAAGTAAACTGAAGGATAAATCCTCGGACGAATCGCCAAATCAAAAAACCACTCCTTCTAAACAGCAAGAGGAAAAAACACCGGTCAAATCCTCCGCCAAAGAGACCCCCGTCAAGCCATCGAACAAACCCACCGCCACACCCGGATCCGGCAAAAAAGACACCGAAAAAAGCACCAAACCGAACGACAAATCAAAGAAACCAACTGTAAAAACCGAGCCCAAAGAACAACCAGTCGAAGACGTAACCAGACGCAGTCTCAGATCGAGAAACATCGTAGTCGGTGACGAAAAAAACTCACCTGCCAAAAAATCGTCTCCCAAGAAAGCAGACGCTGCAAAAAACAAATCACCAATCAAGTCAAAAAACGAGGAGCGCAAGAAGCCGCCACCAGATCCTCCACCCGAGATAAAGCCAGAAAAACCGCCTACCTGGGAAGAAGAATTATTTAAGTATAAGTATTCTCTCAGAATGCCAGTCAAGCTGATCAACATCGCTAAGCCTCAAAATTGGCCTAAAAATAATGGCGGTGCGAGCTCGTTACCTGATTTGGATCGCAGCGAATCAGATTCTGATTTATTGAACGATTGCCCCAAACAATCCAAGACTACTCCGAAGAAACGTAATAAAGACGAATCCAAGGTATCAAACACCAAAGAGTTCAAAGAAAGCGTGAAATTTCTAAAGGAAAAATTCGATAAGAAGATCGAAGAGCATAAGGCTAGTAATTTGACTCAGCTTATGATTGAAAATAAAATGAAAATTATACCGAAGTCTTCAGATGGGCCTGAACTTTTGCCTACTCCTAGTCTAGACGGCTTGAAATCAAAATTGAACAATAAAAACGATTCGCCGAAGAAAAACAATAACAGAAGGTCTAAGGATTCTATCAAGGCTGATGAAGATGAAAAGGAGGATATTGTCGAGGATTCTTTGATTGGGTAAGTGGTAATTCAATTTTTGCATAATTTTTAGTAAAAATCGGAATTTTTGATAAAAATATTCCATTTGAGGTGAGAATTGAAATTTTTTGTTAAAAATCATCATTTTTGGTGAAAAAAATCAATTTTTTAATAAGAATTGCTATTTTTGATCAACGTTTCCATTTCTGATAAGAATCGCAATGTTTTTATAAAAATTTTCAGTTTTCGATGAAAAAATATTAGTTTTGATGAAAAATTACCAATTTTTAATGAAAAAAATATATTAATTTTTGAAGAAAAATTATTACTTTTTTATGAGGAATAAAAACTATGTATTGTTATCTGAGCAAAGTATTCATTTCTTGTTGAAATCACAATTTTTTGTTAAAATAAAATATTCATTTTGGTAAAAATCATTACCAATCATCAGCTTGCCAATATCGTTTTCTCAAAAAATTATAATTTTGTCAGAAATGAGTAAAAATATAATTTTTGTCAGAAATTAGTAAATATTATTTTTGCCATAAATTGGTAAAAATTATAATTTTTGTCAGAAATTGGTCAAAATAATCATTTTTGTCAGAAATTGGTCAAAATAATCATTTTTTTGGTTAGTAAAAATGACAATTTTGCGAAAAAAATCATAATTTTTTGTAAAAAAAATAGCATTTTTGATGCGTAAAAAATGACATTTTTGATGCGAAAAAATTTCAATTTTTGGCGAGAATTGCCAATTTTTTGTAATAATTTTTATTTAATTTCGAACAAAATAGGTATTCATTTTTATTGAAATATTATATCTATGGTAAAATTTATCAGTTTGTAGTGGGGATTTTTGGTAAAAATTGGCAAAAATTATCATTTTGGAGTAAAAATAACTGTTTTGTTGAAATTTAAAAATGGCCACTTTTGATCCAAATGATCATTTTTGATTCAAATGGGCATTTTTGATCCAAATGACCATTTATGATTCAAATGACCATTTATGATTCAATTGGCCATTTTTGATCCAAATGATCATTCTTTATCCAAATGGCCATTTATTATTCAAATGGCCACTTTTGATTCAAATGACTATTTTTGATCCAAACGACCATTTTTGATCCAAACTACCATTTTTGATTCAAACTACCATTTTTGATCCAAATGAAAATTTATGATCCAAATGACCATTTATGATTCAAATGGCCATTTATGATCCAAATGACCATTTTTGATTCAAATGGCCCTTTTCAATCCAAACGACCATTTTTGATCAAAATGGCCATTTATGATTCAAATGACCATTTATGATTCAATTGGCCATTTTTGATCCAAATGACCATTTATGATTCAAATGACCATTTATGATTCGAATGGTCACTTTTGATCCAAATGACCATTTTTTTAATCCAAAGGACCATTTTTTATCAAAACGACCATTTTTGATTCAAATGGTCATTTTTGATCCAAATGATCATTTATGATTCAATTGGCCATTTTTGATCCAAATGATCAATCTTTATCCAAAGGGCCATTTTTTTATTCAAATGGCCACTTTTGATCCAAATGACTATTTTTTATTCAAATGGCCATTTGTGATCCAAATCACCATTTTTGATCCAAACGACCATTTATGATCCAAATGAAAATTTATGATCCAAATGACCATTTATGATTCAAATGACCATTTATTATTCAAATGGCCATTTACGATCCAAATGAACATTTTTGATCCAAACGACCATTTTTTATCAAAACGACCATTTTTGATTCAAATGACCATTTATGATTCAATTGGCCATTTTTGATCCAAATAACCATTTTTGATCCAAATGACCATTTATGATCCAACTGACCATTTATGATTCAAATGGCCATTTTTTTATTCAAATGGCCACTTTTGATCCAAATGACTATTTTTTATTCCAATGGCCATTTGTGATCCAAATCACCATTTTTGATCCAAACGACCATTTCTGATCCAAACGACCATTTTTGATCCAATCTACCATTTATGCTCCAAATGACCATTTATGATCCAAATGACCATTTATGATTCAAATGACCATTTATGATCCAAATGACCATTTATGATTCAATTGGCCGTTTTTGATCCAAATGATCATTCTTTATTCAAATGGTCATTTTTGATCCAAACGACCATTTTTGATCCAAATTTCCATTTCTAGTGAGAATTGTAAAAAATTTTCATTTTATGAACGAAGTATTAATTTTTTGTTCTAATTACGAACTTAGTTGTTATTGCTAGTGAAAATTGTCATTTTCTTTTTAAAAAGTCCTTATTTTTGATAAAAACTTCAATTTTTTGAACAAAAAATTCATTTTTAGTGAAAATTACCATTTTTATTGATACACATCATCACTTCATCAGTCTGTCGTAAAATCACCATTTTGTGAAAAAAATCATAATTTTTGATAAAAATCGATGATTCAAAGATTACTTCAAAAAATTCGAGCATATCTTCAAAAATGAAGAAATATCTGTAAAAATCGAGCATATTCTCGAAAAATTGGAGGAAATCTTCAGGTATTAGCTAGAGAATTTTTTTTTTTATATCAGAGGATATCTTCAAAATTTTACCAATATCTACTTGAGACAACGTTTCGTTAAAAATTAGAGGATATTTTCAAAAATTGAAGCCCATCTCCATAAATTAGCAGATACCTAGACGATATCAGCCAAAAAAAATCAGAACTTGAAAAAAATGACGATAACCATTGTTTTTCTTTATCGTTTGCAGATACTTCCGCAAAGAAACCGTGGACGTGTTCAAGGAAGTATTCGAAAAACACCAGGTCGCCAACCAATTCAAAACCGTCATCCTGGAATCGCGTACGCGAACCCAAACGAAAGAGATGAAACACAACGCGACGCTGAAACAAGTGTTCGGCTGCGACAGGCCAGCTTCAGCGCCGCCCGTCTCCGATTCCACCGTCGATGTCGACGTCGACGTAATACGGGATAAAAAAGTTAAAAATTCAACCAACGGTTGTCTGAAAGGGTTGCACAGAAGTTTCGCCAAGTTTAAATTACTAATGGAGGGCGAGAAACGTCGCGGAGACGAGAACGCCTGCAAAGATTTCGAAGATACGGTGGATTTGGTGTATAGAGACGCCGCCTCCGTTACCGTCGCCGCCGCCGTCGTAGACTGCAAAGATAATAACGAAACTGAAATTGAAAACGTCGTCAAAAGGAAAAGTAGATCGTTTCGAAGGAAATGTCGTTCGTCCGGCTTCGATTATATTCGCAAGAAAAAGAAGCAGAAGAAAGAAGACGACGACGAAATCGACGACAAAGAACGTAAAAAGGTAATTTTCTTACCGTTTCTTTTGTCAAAACGTATCCCCGCGTATTCCATTGCCCTGCAAGCAGTCTTCATCAATTTCACATTATTATGTATTTTGAGCGAAAATTCTCGATTTTTAGACTTTTTTGGGGGGAAATTGGGAGAGAAATTTTGTAATGTGAAATTGCGCTTGTCAGATGCGAAATCTTCGTATCGAATTATGAAAAAAATATATTTTATTTGTCTTGCTATTCTGTTGCAGCCTGTGGCTCCCATGAGACCAACTCCTGAATCGATCGAAGATATTCAGAATGAAATCAAATCATGGGTCGTTAATAAAGGAATCGGAGAGACTGTGTTGCATAAGGCTGCCAGATTAGGATATTCAGTGAGTATCTATACTTGGCTTGTGTAATTTATACTTATCTGTAACGAGTCTGCACTTTTGGAAAAAATACTGACTACCTACACGATGAGTCATTCCACGTCAGTTCGTTCACGAAGTGGAAAATTGGGTCGATGATTTTTCTGATTTTTTTCACGTGGGTAAAGCTCGATGAGAGATGACGAATGGCGCAAACCGGAGCTCCCGAAGTCTTTTTGGAGGGCAGCCATGGGCACTCAAAGTTTTGAGGTAATATTGGATATGGTAAAGTTCGAGCGTGGATAACTCGAAAACTATGATGGGTAGAAATTTGAAACTTTTTCTAATGTGTAGGGCCTTTGAATAGCTCTTTGGCGATTTTTTTGAAATCAGTGTTGCCACTTTTTTTAATACCAAAAATTAGCTAGAAAAGTTGAAAAGTGGTATTTTTATATGAAGGACACCTTCAAAAATTCCTCAAAAAATATATATGGTACAACTTTTTATGCTGAACAACATATTAAAAATCTGAGATGGCGTTATTTTTTAAACTCGATTTTAAAAATGTCAAAGTTTAATAGAAAACGTAATTTTTTACTCCAAGTGCTGAAAATTCCCTAAACTGATTAAATTACATTGTTTTTACTACATTTTTGTCGTATATTAAAAATTAGTCCACAAAACTGTTTTTATCAAGTTGATCTTGAATGCCATGTACCCAAAAGGTAGGCTTTTTGTCACTTCTCCTTTCAATAGCAGTCCTACATAAAAATAGTGTATAAGTATGGGCAGGTATTAAAAACCAAAAATAACATTCAAAACTAGAAACTTGATTCGTTAACCAATTTTCATGTTCTTAAAATATGTTTCAAATTCGAATTCTGTCGTTACCGACTGGATAAAAATGGTTTTGTGGACTAATTTTTAATGTACGATGAAAATTTGGTAAAAACGATGTAATTTAATCAGTTTGGGAAATTTTCAGCTCTTGGAGTAAAAAATTACGTTTTCTCATAAACTTTGACATTTTTTAAAACGAGTTTAAAAAATAACGCCATCTCAGTTTTTTAATATGTTGTTCAGCGTAAAAAGTTGTACCATATATATTTTTGGGGGAATTTTTGAAGGTGTCCTTCATACCAAAAAAAACCACTATTCAACTTTTCTAGCTAATTTTTGGTATTAAAAAAATGGCAACACTGATTTCAAAAAAATCGCCGAAAAGCTATTCAAAGGCCCTACACATTAGAAAAAGTTTCAAATTTCTACTCGAGTTATCCACGCTCGAAATTTACCATATCCAATTTTACCTCAGAATTTTGAGTGCCCATGGCATGGCTGCCCTCCAAAAAGACTTCGGGAGCTCTGGTTTGCGCCATTCGTCGTATCTCATCGAGCTCTACCCGTGTGAAAAAAATCAGAAGAATCGTCGACCCCATTTTCCACTTTGTGAACGAACTGACGTGGAATGACACTGATGGAAAATGAATTCAAACATTTTAAGGCGAAAAAATTGTCATTGGTCAAAAAATCAGTAATTTTTTATTTTTAATTAAATTCGTTTATTTATAAGTATGCTGACTGCCCCCCCCCCCCCAAAAAAAAAGGTACTTTGAGACAAAAAACGTGATTTAGCCACCAAAAAATGGGATTTTTCTCAAAATTTGACATTTTTCATTTCCCTTCTCCCCCTTCCCCCTGGGAAATTGAAATTGAAATTTTATCCTGCCATGCCTCATTCGATATTTTCCTAAAATATTTTTTTTCTTCCACAGGATATAAGTTCGTACTGCCTGGAAAAAATGAGTTGCACGCCTTCGCCAACAGACAACGCAGGATACACGCCATTGCACGAAGCATGCACCAGGGGTCACCTAAAAATCGCCAAAATGCTGCTGAAATACGGCGCAGACGTCAGTGCCAGTGCTAAAGGAGGAATTAGGTAAGTTTTGTTCGTAGATATGTATTTGTAATTGGTCAAAAATTTAGGTCGAAGTATCTAATATCGGTTGTTATTTTTTTTACGATTAGACCCTTACATGAGGCGGTGGAACATGGCAATGTTGAGCTGGTACGACTCCTTTTGGCCTACGGAGCTGATCCGCTGCTGTCGACGTACGCTGGTCAGACTCCCTTGTCTCTAGTCAAAGATGAGCAAGACGATTTGAAGGAGTTCCTAATGTTATATTTGGCCGATATTCAAGGCGGTCAGTCGAACCCGTGGTCTTTCTTTGGATATGATGATAGAGGTAAGAAAGAGAATTTTTATTAAGGGGAATGTGACAATTATAAGTACTCTCTTATTTCTGAATCGGTGAAATTTATCAAAAATCACTGAAAAATGGACAGAATTGCAGCACAGTAATAAATCAGTAGACATTTTTTCACTGAAAGCAAGTTAGTGAAAAAAAATTACTGAAAAACGTGAAAATTCACTGGAAATTAGTGAAAATTCACCGAAAACTCAGTGATATTTATGAAATTCATTGAAAAATAAATCTGTGAAAAATCGCTGAAAATTAGTGAATTTCATTGATTTTTCCAGTGCTGCAATTCTGACTGTTTATCAGTGATTTTTCACTGATTCGAAATGAGAGAGCAGATTAAATTAGAATTTTCAAGAATAATTAATATTGTAGTCAATTTTGTTGAAAAATAGCCCTAACCCCCCAAAAAAATTGGAAGGGGAAGTTTCGTATATAAGCCCAGTAAGGCGTGTATTTCAACAAACCCGAACTTCCCTAAAATCGGCGAGTATTTTGTCCCTATTTTAGGAAGTGGGGGTTCAAAGTTTGGTTTTTTGGCTATAACTTTCAAAATTACGCACTTTCGAAAAAATGTTGAAACAAAAATTGTAGAGCATAAAAAAACGAACAATTTTGTTACTTGAAATTTTTCCTTATGACGTCATGGAAGAGAGCTGGGTTCTTTAGAAGAAAATCAATTTTGAAAATTTTTCACTAACACAAATAATTACAAAAAATCGGGGTAATCGACTTTTAGTAGTGGTTCTTTTGTGGAATAAGAAAAATGTGTTACCGACCCCTTCTCATCACAAATTGGGGGGGGGGGGGTGGACTCCCTGTAAAAAAAGACTCATTTCCCCCTAGAGTAGCTCAGCTGCAGTGAAAAATTCAAAAAATTGGTTTAAACAAACGTTGCGTTGTAGAGCGTTAGAAGACGAACATTCTACTTTTTTCAACTTCTTTTCTACGTGGTTTTGGGGGAAAACTATTGTAAAAAGAAAAAAATGCGATGTTTGAAAGTTGAAATTTTAAATCTCCTCTTTTGGGGCTCATTTGGGTCCATGGGTCATGGTGAGTATTTTATGTAAAAAGTTTCCTTAGAAAGTTTAGGAACTCTGAAAGGTGTAAATTTTTTGATTTTTTGATGAAGGGGAAGGGGAATACTTTTTTAAATACATACCCACCTTCAGTACCTAATTTTAATACGATTTAGGAAAATGTGCTTTTTTGCAAAGAATTTTTTAGCATAGATGTTTTTGGTCTGTTTGGGGGGGGGGGGTATAATTTTGACGAAAAAACCCTAATACCCAATGTGTCTACAATACAAAAATAAAAAAATACGAAATAATGTAAAAATTTCAAAATAAAACAGAGTTCAGGTGTCTACTGGGTACGAGAAGTTTGAAAATTCTAAAAAAAAGTACGAATTTTCCCAAATGAGTTTAAGAGTGCGAAAAAGTCCAAAAAAAGTCCAAATTTTGGCTAAAAATCGAAATGTTGAAAAAAATTATGAAATTTTAATTTTTGATTGCCCTCTCCACAGAAATATTCACCCTTGCTTCGTTCGTGCTCGAATCTCTATTAGCATTGAAATTGACTCAGTGACCAATATTTTTCAAAATTTTTTAAGCGTTTTTTTCTTCACGAATCTCAACCCCCCCTCCTCATTTGATTATTAAATTTTTTAGTGGAGCAACCTGGTAAACTTGCTGAAATTTTCAAGGAATTTATGGGTCAAAAAATTGATTGCGAGAAAATTTCAAATTATCAGACTGGAAAAAGTCCAAAAATTGTAAGAATTTTCATTTTCGTGGTTTGGTAAACATCTTGAGAGTTCCAAGTGCAAGTATACAATAATAAGACAAATTTGAGTTAAGATTTTGAAATTTTTATGAAATTGAAATTTTTATTTATTAGGTGCATGAAAAAAAAAGGTTGAAAAATTATTGAAAATTGATATATTTTTTGGTTTTTTCTTCTGATTTTTCAGAAATCATTTGGGAGGAGGGTATGAACAAGTACGAATTTTTCTTTTTGAATTTTAGTGGATTACATAGATAATAGATATTACGATGGGCCATTTTGCCTTTATTTTTAAAAGTTGAATGGGAAAGAAAGAGTAAGTTGTATCTATTAGTCCAGTGGCAGATTGCATTTTTTTGGACATAAACGGCAAATAATGATAGAGTTGTGAAATTTGGTATGGTGTACAAGGACATCCTAAGAAATTTTTTGAGACCGGGAGGCAATCGCCAAACCCCATAGGAGGGGCTGGGGGGAGGTTTAAAGGGGGGTTCAGCCCCCACTTTTTGAAATTGGGCTATCGGTCCAATTTTGGTGTCATTTCCATATGATTGAATCCCGCTGAGTTCAAAAATGTCATTACTTTCAAAATCCGAGGAAGAGAAGTGCCTCAAATTTGAGATTTTTCAACTCGTGTTTTCTCATTTTCCCTCAAAACTACCTAAAAGTGACATTTTTTTAATTTTGCACCCCTTGACGACCCTTCAACCGAATTTTTATTACGATTTTCGAACTCTACGGGTAGATTACCATATATATCGATCTTTTACAACTTCCCATACCCCTGCTTTGAGTGAACAGACGGGTCTAAAGGTGCTGAAATAGGGTCAATTTTGCACGTTTTTGGGTAAAAATCACGATTATTCAATTCTGTACGAAATAATATTTATCGGTCGAAGTTCTTAATACGCTGTCTGAGTAGCACAGGTCCAACACAATAAATTAAGACCCAGAGGCACTCCGAATACCCCCTCCTGGAGGGGTGAGGGGGGTCATTTTTGACTGCCATTTCGCCCAATTTCTACTATTTAGAAAGTGAACTTAGTATTACAACTTTTTCCATCCCGTAATCGCGATTTAAATTGCTGGATAATATTTTCCAATGTTTCTGAATCCAGATCAGTCAAAAATTTTCATTCAGTTCAAGGGGGAGGGGGTGACTATTTTGGGGAAAGGGGAATATTTTGACATAAAATCGATATGCGTATCGAAATCTTGGTTTTCGAAGACGCTGATTTCAAATGCGTTATCAATTTTGCGATACAAGCCAAGGGGTGAGCTGGGGTGAGCCTATTTAGGGGAGGGGGAACATTTTGGCAAAAAATCCGTCATGCGTATCGATTTCTAGGTTTTCGAATGCGCTGATTTCAAATACGTTATCAATTTTGCGATTAAAGGCAATGGACAAGCAGGGTGAGTCTATGTAGGGGGTTGAATTTTTTTGGGGCAGTTTCCATTATGAAACACCGAAATACATAAATAACGAATAACAAAAGCTGCATCCGAAATTTCTTTTTCAACGAAAAACGCTGTGTTTGATAATGAAATTGTTTTGAAAATTTTAAACACCAGAATACCTGTTATATTTTGTAGAAACTTATTTTTGACCAAAATTCCGAACATAACAGAACCTAATTGCAATTATTTTTCCACGTCAATAAAAAATCGGCACTGTATCATTTAAATAATATTGTGTAATTCGTCTTCAAAAACCCTGATTTCAATACATCCTCAGATTTTTTGGTCAAAATGTTACCCCTTTCCCTAGTTTACCCTTTGGCATTAATCGCAAAATCGATTACGTATTTGAATTCAGTGCCTTCGAAAACCTAGATATCGATACGCATGACGATTCTTTTGCCAAAATATACCCCTTCCCCTAAATAGGCTCACCCCATCTCACCCCTTGGTTTGAATTGCAAAATCGATAACGTATTTGAAATCAGCGCATTCGAAAACCTAGAAATCGATACGCATGAAGGATTTTTTGCTAAAATGTTCCCCTCCCCTAAATAGGCTCACCCCAGCTCACCCCTTGGCTTGAATCGCAAAATTGATAACGTATTTGAAATCAGCGTCTTCGAAAACCAAGATTGCGATACGCATATCGATTTTTTGTCAAAATATTCCCCTTTCCCCAAAATAGTCACCCCTTCCCCCTTGAACTGAATGAAAATTTTTGACTGATCTGGATTCAGAAACATTGGAAAATATTATCCAGCAATTTAAATCGCGATTACGGGATGGAAAAAGTTGTAATACTAAGTTCACTTTCTAAATAGTAGAAATTGGGCGAAATGGCAGTCAAAAATGACCCCCCTCACCCCTCCAGGAGGGGGTATTCGGAGTGCCTCTGGGTCTTAATTTATTGTGTTGGACCTGTGCTACTCAGACAGCGTATTAAGAACTTCGACCGATAAATATTATTTCGTACAGAATTGAATAATCGTGATTTTTACCCAAAAACGTGCAAAATTGACCCTATTTCAGCACCTTTAGACCCGTCTGTTCACTCAAAGTAGGGGTATGGGAAGTTGTAAAAGATCGATATATATGGTAATCTACCCGTAGAGTTCGAAAATCGTAATAAAAATTCGGTTGAAGGGTCGTCAAGGGGTGCAAAATTGAAAAAATGTCACTTTTAGGTAGTTTTGAGGGAAAATGCGAAAACACGAGTTGAAAAATCTCAAATTTGAGGCACTTCTCTTCCTCGGATTTTGAAAGTAATGACATTTTTGAACTCAGCGGGATTCAATCATATGGAAATGACACCAAAATTGGACCGATAGCCCAATTTCAAAAAGTGGGGGGCTGAACCCCCCTTTAAACCTCCCCCCAGCCCCTCCTATGGGGTTTGGCGATTGCCTCCCGGTCTCAAAAAATTTCATAGGATGTCCTTGTACACCATACCAAATTTCACAACTCTATCATATTTTGCCGTTTACTTACCATCTGCCACTGGACTATATGAGACGCAGCCAGGGATACCCGACCATATGTCGGAAATTTTTTTTTTCGTTTTTTTGACTCTTTAAATAGTACAGACTTGTACCTTTCGAATAGCGCAAACCGCATTAAAAAAGGTTGAGAAATGAATTTTCTATGATTTTTCAAAGTTTACCAAAAAATGATTTTCAAAAATCAAAGTTTTGAGAAAAACGCAAAACAAAATTTGGAACTGTTTTCAATGAATAAAAAAAAATTATGTTCTGTAAACGACTTTTCTCTTCAGAAATGGTTTATTTACGTCCTCTTACATCACTTTAGGTCATTGACCCCTTCCAGAAGTTGCCAGCATCGAAAATCGAAACCATACCATATGTCGGGAATCATCTTTTTTCAAGAAATAATGACATTTTTGGTACAAAATTTGTTTTCTTAATAATCGTACACCACTGTAGTTCATTAAAACGAACCTGAAATTACGTGCATTGAGAAATGAAATCATAGTGCAAGTCAAACAACTTTACAAACCAAACGGTGAAAATCATGCTTTGAAAATTAGTGTTCAACAAATATCCGGATAATCGAAATGAAGAGTTTCAACGGGAAAAAATTGAATTTTCGATTTCGATACTTAATCGATTTTTCAATTTCGATTTTTCGATTTCGATAATCGACCTTTAAATTTTGTGAGGGTTCGTGAAAGAATTCGGGAACTCTCGGAAAAGTTCAACCGTTTTCGGGATGTTTTTGGAGCTTCCGTGTGATATCCGGATAATCCAAATAGTATTTGTTATTTGGATATCCGGATATTTGTTGAACACTACTACGTTTCAATAATAATGAAAGTTGTAAATTTTAACATATTTTTATAAAATTCCGACATATGGTATGGTTTCAATTTCTCAGAGGCCTTCAGCAAAATACGTTTTTAACCAAGAAGATGACACTTTTGGGATCTGAACCTATTCTCATATGAAAGTAGAGGGTTCATAGTACACAAATTGATAAAAAAAAAAAATTTCCATATTTTTGGTCATTTTTTTTTAATTTGCGTTTTTCTCGAAATTTACTTTTCCGACATATGGTCGGGTATCCCTGGCTGCGTCTCATATAGACCTCTAAAAGACCTATAGAAAAATTATTTCACCCTGTTGACTTTATCCTCATCCTTGCTCAACAAATTTTAATTTTTGCGGAAGAAGAGGGGAGGGGGAGAAAGGAAATCGCTTTTGGCGAGATTTTGAATAAAAATATTCATACCAAGACCATTATAACAAAATTTCTTTCGAAATTATTTTTTTTGACTTTTTGAGGAAATAAATTACCATCCTAACCCTGTAGAAGTGATTTTATCCAAGCTAACCCCAAAAATTGAGGAAAATATGAAAATTGAGCACCAATCACATTTTTAGGAAAGACGTGTAATAATAGTGCTTTTTTGGCAAAATTTTTAATGAAAATTGGTAGGTTTTCCAATTATCTGTGTAAAAAATTATAAAAATGTCAGATATTTCAACGTAGGTATTTTCATTTCTTTTTAATTTTCAAAATTGTTCAGCGATTTAAACGAATTGAAAATTATTCTCACGAGGTACAGTCTCGAGTGATTAAAAAATATCCCAGATTTCACGCAGACAATTTCGAGCGCTCAAAAATACCTCAGGGAGTTCAAAAAAGGTCTCAGACTGCTTGCGAACAGTCTCGAAAGTTTGAAAGATGATCCAAACTGTCCCTGTCCACAAAATTTTGAAAATGAAATTTAAAAAATCTTTAAAATTTGAATTTAAAAATAAATCAATTTTTAAAAACTGCTTTTAATAAAGTTTTGAACAATTTTTGAATAATTTTCATTTCTACGAAAGTTACCCAGCGGAACGGTCATCCCACCTTCCCCTCTCGTCACTAAAAGTGGTGTTTTTAAAATATTTAAAATTAATTTTCAATATTTCGACGATCTTTGGAACATATTCAATTAATTTTACGATACTAATTTAGTTTTTTGAAACATTTTTGTGATCAAATCCTGTTCATTTTTATTATACTGTTCAACGATTCGAATGGAAAATTTCTGTTTCAAATTTGTTTTCCAATCAGTGCCTATTTTTTTGTAAAGGGAAACCTAAGCCTAATGGTGATACAAATTTTCGATTTTTGATGTTTGTTTAGTTATTGATCTTCTCTTTCTCCATCCTTCTGCAATATGTCTACGTTGAAATATCATTTTATGACCTATCTATATTTTAATTTTGATTTTTGAATTTTATTTTTTCCTCCATTGTCCCCCTCCTACTTCCAGCTCGAAAAATAGCCTAATTTTTGTAGCAGAATTTCACTGGACAAATTTTAATTTAAAAAAAATATAATTTTTCGCTGCAATTTTTTCAACCTTTCGTTTCTTTTTCACAGACGAAGAAAACTGCGGCTACGATCCGATCAACGATTGCCCTCCGCCGTCGTCACCCGAGCACGTCACCAGCCTGGAGTTCGAAATCTGCGAAACCCCGTTACCCACCTTATACCGATTTAAAAACGATACCGACTTATGGATGCTGTGTTCCGACCTACCTGCCAAGATACGAGACTCGATCACCAAAAAGAACCAGCACCAGCAGCAACAAGATCACAACACCGATTCGGCTGCTGCTTCAGCGCCACACTACGTCACCCAGAAAATCACTCGAGCCGAATTCGAAGAAAACGTGGAATGCGCTTCGTTTCTAGATTACAAATTTTCGCCTAAATTAAGCAAATCTAAAACCAACTACACCATGGTTAAATACAGCGATAAATTACTAGCCGCGTTGAATATACAAAAATTAACCATGTCGTTTAGTTGACTTTAAATTTTACTCTTGTTTTTATCTCGTTATTTTCGAATACCTCGAAATAGGTAAATTTTTTACGATTCCGGTCTCGCCGGAGAGTTTTTAGAGTGATTTTTTTTCTCGAAATTCGACTTTGCTCAATAATTTCTCGCGGAAGGGACTTCCTCGTTAATTTTTTCTGTGGAATCGAAAGACTGATTGTTATGTATGGTCGTAAATTTAATTTCTCTTAATAGGTAATTTTTTACTTTGGTAGCTCGTGTTTTTTAAACGTCTAGGTAAACAACGCAGCAGTGTTACCAACTTTGATAAACAATTTTCCAAATTAGAACAAAATATTACGATTGTCGCGATGAGTGATTATTGGACTCTAGTTAATTAGGTTTTTTTTCATCGAGAATCGCTCCTAAGACAAGGATATTACGATTTTATTTTTATTTTATTTTTTGTAATATTTGTACAAAATTTAGGATTTTTGACATGTTGTATGATTTTTAATTTGTAAATATGTATTATTTTTTTAATTAATTTACGTGTAAAATAGGCTATACAGTATGGAAGACTTCTCGTCGAAGATTTTTTTAAAATAATTTTTATTTTGTAATTTGTGTTAACTGTGATCTCTCTTTTTTTTTTCTTAATCGTAAGCGTTTTAAGTACAATAACAAATACGAATTTTTTCTTTTCTTTTTTTGATTTTTCGTATATTAAAATCACGCAGAATTCGAGAAATTTTAATTACCGCTGTGTAACATTCCTTTCGTTTTGTTTTTTTCTTAGTTTCGAAAATGAATTTTAACGATCGATCATGTTGTAAATACACGCAATATTTTTTTCGTATTTATAATGACTGATCTCAATACCTTTTTAAAAAATGTTCCATTTCTTTTTTTCTTGTTTTTACAGTTTATCAGTAATTTTTTTTAGCAGGTTCTAATTCATTACCACAATTTTTTAAGGTGCTAAGCTTGCAATATTATTTTTCACTTGTATATTTATTTTCTATTCTCTCTATATTTCTTTTTCTTTCTATTTTGTTTTAAATGTGTTTGTTGGTGTGTTTTGTATGATTGAAGCTTTTTTTTGTGAATTTATTTCTGTGCAATTTGTTGTAAATTGTAAAAGTGTGCAATTTTTTTCCGTTTGTGCGTTATGTATATGAGTTTTTTTGTTTGTGTATTTATTGTGTTTCTTTTTTTGTAATGGTTAAGATTTTGTTTATGAATTAACAAGAATATATTGTTTTTAAATAATGATGTGGTTTTTGATTTTATTCGAAAACAGTGACGGCCATTTTCTAGTCGTATTTTGACCAAAATGAAAAGTGTTCAAAAACTCGCGAAAAGTGTGATTTTTGACTAATTGGGGGTCGCTGATTACGAATCTGAAGTTTGTTTGGCGCGATAGCCACTCGTATGCCGAAAAAAACGCATTTCAGAGACGAAAATCGGCCATAACTCGAGAAGGAAGGGCCTGCCACCAAAATGGACCCCGGATTCGGAATCAGCGACCTCGAATTAGTCGAAAACGACACTTATCTCGACTTTTTTGAAAATCATCGAAATTCGAAAAAAACCATGAACTAACCCCTTCTCATTTTTTTGGGCCAAAAATTTTTTTGCTCCCAAAAGTCATGCGAGGTGTCTAGAAGGGGGTATTCGGACACGGCGAATTCAATGGCGTCATCAGTTTTTCCCGATGGGTCGCCCTTTTCGAGATAACGGCCATTTTCTAGTCGTATTTTGACCAAAATAAAAAGTGTTCCAAAAACTCGCGAAAAGTGTGTTTTTCGACTAATTCGGGGTCGCTGATTACGAATCCGAAGTTCGTTTGACGCGATAGTCACTGGTTCGCCCAAAAATCGCATTTTTGATTTGAAAACAGGCCATAACTCGAGAAGGAAGGCCCGGCGCAAAAAATCGACCCCGGATTCGGAATCAGCGACCTCGAATTAGTCGAAAACGACACTTATCTCGACTTTTTTGAAAATCATCGAAATTCGAAAAAAAACATGAACTAACCCCTTCTCATTTTTTTGGGCTTAAAATTTTTTTGCTCCCAAAAGACGTGCGAGGTGTCTAGAAGGGGGTATTCGGACACGGCGAATTCAATGGCGCCATCAGTTTTTCCCGATGGGTCGCCCTTTTCGAGATAACGGCCATTTTCTAGTCGTATTTTGACCAAAATAAAAAGTGTTCCAAAAACTCGCGAAAAGTGTGTTTTTCGACTAATTCGGGGTCGCTGATTACGAATCTGAAGTTCGTTTGACGCGATTGTCACTGGTTCGCCCAGAAATCGCATTTTTTATTTGAAAACAGGCCATAACTCGAGAAGGAAGGCCCGGCGCAAAAAATCGACCACGGATTCGGAATCAGCGACCTCGAATTAGTCGAAAACGACACTTATCTCGACTTTTTTGAAAATCATCGAAAATCGAAAAAAACCATGAACTAACCCCTTCTCATTTTTTTGGGCCAAAATTTTTTTTGCTCCCAAAAGTCGTGCGAGGTGTCTAGAAGGGGGTATTCGGACACGGCGAATTCAATGGCGCCATCAGTTTTTCCCGATGGGTCGCCCTTTTCGAGATAACGGCCATTTTCGATGCGAATATGAGGAAAAAAAATCCTGCTGTATTCATTTGGCGTGATAATATGCCTAAAGCAAAAATAGGTGTAATATAGTCCATGTACTAGAAATTAATTTAATGAAAAGCTCTCCTTATGTTGTGGCTGAATGTACTCCCCTTTGTAATGTACTGTTTGTTGAAATAAATGTGATAAGCTTGTCAGTGTTTTTATAAAATAAATTCTCCGTCGTATCAGAACGCTATACTTTGATCTGCTTTTTTCCTCCTGCTCGAGTCTCACTGACGAATATTTAACACAAGTAAAATATCTATAAATGGACAAAATCTTATAAAACAAAAATGGCACATACCAAGTTCTCGAAAGGAGGAAGAACTTCGAATTGAAACGATCAATATACCTATTGGAATAGGTATGTACCGAAGTGGGAGAAATAAGAAAATAGTGAATTTTACGATTAAAGTAAGTATTTCATTGGGTTTTTCTTTACTTTGATATGCTACATATTGTAGATAGCATTACTGATACCTTTACATCTTGTTCGATGTCAATTATTTTTGTAGTTGCCCATCTCATATAATAAAAGGCATTTTTAATGTGTAATGAAATAATTAGGTATTTTTCACATACCTATGCACATTATCAACGGGTTATTTATCGTCTGTTAGTTAAGTTGCCTATCTTGTGCCATGAAAGGCATTTTTGATACACTATGAAATAATTACGTATTTTTCATCATTCATGTTGTTCAAGTTGCCTATCTATATCATAAAAGGCATTTTCGATGTGCAATGAAATAACGCCCAAGTATAAAAAATGTATCAATCATGATAGGTCTTTTCACTACTTTCTTCAGCTCACCGCTCTGAATGAGAAGTATTCGCATTGACAACATTACCCTTTGTTTAATCCTACGATGGTCGTATGAAGAAAAATAACGCGGTAGGCTGTTCACCCCTTCAAGAATTACATAGGCAATTTGTATGTCAACAGTTTCTCCCACTATCATTTTATTCAAAATTATTTTATTTTATCCGAAAAACTAAAAAAAGTATATTTTGATTAAGTTTCTTAAAAATTCATGAAAACGATTCTAGTTGCTCCTTCAAAATTTGAATATGCAATTTCTTCGACGAGTGACTTTTGGCCAGCACCACTTCCCCTACAAGCCATTCTTATCAAATATGATTTGACATTCACAATACACCAATCTAATTTGCCAGAATTAGAATTTTAGACGATACTCTACAAAGGCCCTGCACTAGATTCAAAATCAACCATCTTGAATTGTTATGTTCGACTTTTAAAAAATTTAATTTAAAGCATTGACCTTAAATATTCGAAAAAAGGGACATTTTCGTCTAATTCGAAATTTTGAAGTCACTAACCAAGGAACTTGAGTCAACTTTCAGCCCATTATCAGAAACGATTTTTTTTCACTAATATCATCGGGTCTTTGAAATTCAGTTTCCAAATATATAATTCATTGTGTTTTTATCGCCTTGGAAAATTAGTAACAAATAGGTAAACCCTATCCTTACAATTGCTGGCCAAAAACCATTCGATGACGATAATAAAGTAAGACAAACCAAAACCAAACTTCTAATTCGTTGACACGGCGGCAAAAAAAAAGAGCACACAAATTATTCTCTAAATTTTAACCAATCTGGGTTAAAAAAACACTGACGGCCGCTCGACAGTGAAAAAACCGTGATTGGTTATCACAATTTCAATAATACACAATACATCAAATACAAGTATATGAATAATGAATGTAAGTATACCCAAGGGTCCCATCAACATGCCTACTTTGACAAAACCCACAAACACTGGCTTCCTACTATTCGAAATTATGATTCAAGTCACCCGGAGCTAATCCCCACCGTAATGCAGAAGTTGATTAATACACATCACCTCGATTCCTTAGATTTTTTCCCAACAAAAAATTAACAAAACCAACCACTATTAAAAATGCACAAAGTGAGTACCGCAAATACCACGTAATGTAGGACAAACGAGCTATAATCCAAAAATAATAGTCAAATGCACTAATGAAAAACCGCCTCGCAGCGACACCTAGATTTCCTAATCAGGCAAGACCCGGGAGGTATTATTTTTGCTGGATAGATAACTTAGGCCATGAAAAATTGCACCAGGGTGTCCTAAAAGACCAAACACCTATATTCTTATCAGTCGCCGAAACAAACGTCATTTTTTGCTGAAATTAGGTGCTAATCAAGATCGCGATTTTAATTGCAATAAAACGCTACGTAAGATGCAGGTCATCACGCACTCTCAACTTTACACATGTCGCAAAGGCAGCGCCTAAATTCCTTACCTACTAGATAGCGACATTAGGCAGCTCATACACAGGCTGGTCTTCTCCAGGTGGCAAGGTATTTAGCATTACCCGTCCCTTAGAGATGCCAGCCTACATCCACAAGGATCGGGCCGACACCCTCGCACCAGCAGTCTGTCGTTGGTGCGCTAACAGGCTCCCGACTAGGCGGGGAGGGGTCACGTGCCAAAGGATCCAGGTAACCGTCAAGCACTCCCCATGATGGGTGCCCCGAAGGGTCAATACTCCCACACGCAAGGAGCTAGAGTTACCGTTCACCGACCGGAGCCAAGCATACACCCAGCACCAGCCCTGCCGGTCCGAATTCTGAATTCTTTCCGAAAATGGCACGCCCTGCACTGAAAATACCTATATTCCCACAAATTCGACAAAGGCACCGGGACACTATAAGGCAGACTCCTAACTGGACCCCCTCTCCCATTCACTCAATTCACTCGTACTTGTATATACTTACACACACACTATCGCTAATTCACCAACTTTTACCTGCGACTTACCATCGCATTTGATTGCAATTAAAATGGTTCAATTTTGAAAAACGGTAGACCGCCCCCTCAATACCCTCCGTTCTATACGACCCTGGCATGCCGCGCAACCCGAGATACTCGGTACGATCGCACCAGGCATCGTAAGAACTCGGGGCCTCTTCCGATGTCCGCAAATACAGATCACCGGCGCCTACAAATTTCGAACAGCAGACGCTTCTTTTCACAGTACCGAGCCTACTGTGAAAGAATACCTGAGGGCTCTCTTACGATCAACAGGGCCGGCCGGTGCCCAGAGATCAAGAGACCACAGCCACCCCCGATCCATATTGGAGCTGACTTGCCGTGGAGTTCCCAGTTACTGGGCACGATCGCGCCAGACATCCCTCAGAATCCGAAGGTTTCACCAATGTCATTCGACACTGATATTCTCTGACTAAGCCACCAACCGTCTACCCACCATGTTTGCCAAAGTTTTTCCTATCTATGCCCAAACCCCCACAGTGAGAAAAAATTACTTCTTCGAAATAAACAAACTATAAGATACGAAAACCAAAACAAAAACGTGAAAATATTACGTATTCGGAGGAGACAATTTTCAAATTATGAAAACACCCCCAAACAATCCCTGCAACATTAGACGGCACTGGTGCCTTAAACCTACATAAAATTTCTTCAATGGCATCAATCAACTTCTTCATTTTGATGGCGATTAGAACACGCGACCTCGAATTATAACGTTCGATGAGCAACCTATTCCCTTTAAAACAAAACTAATACCTAGCCGAAAAATAATATCCCAATTTATACAAAGCATCGGGGAAGGGGAGGTGACCTTAAAATTAACAACAAATAACATATCTTAACATTAAAAACATAGAATACAAAAAATTATTTTACAAAAACTAGATTTAACAACAAAAAAATGGCTCCGATAATCTTGAGGCAGTTTCGTTGGGGGAATCAAGAGCTGTAAAATAAAAAAACCAAACGTGAGATTTCGTAAATAGGTATATGCAATATTCTTTACTTAATGGAGTTGTAATTATTAATATCGTGAATAATTGCAATGCCTACAACAAAAAATATTTCATAAAATAAAAAAAATGAGTCAATTTTTGTCATCCCATTACACTTCTTCCAATCAAATTCTGCATATTATGATAAGTATTTCTAAAAAGAAGTAAACTCCAAGCAACAAAAGGCAAGAAAATTAAATTGCACTGAGGTGATTTGCACCCAGACACACATAGTTGACCTACTTCAATTAAAAAATTAAAAAAAAAACACTTTTCAGTGGAAAAATTCGAATTATACACCTCATGGGCTATTCCATAGGTACTAAAACAGACCAAAAATGAAGTCTGGTCATCCGATTTCGCTCAATTTATTTTACGAGTTAAAATTAGTGGTCTATTCACAAAACCACGATCATTGTTTTTCCAACCCTCAAGGAGAGGGGGGAAGCAAGCCTCAAAATTTTTATGCAATTACAATTTTTAGCCAAATTACCCAACTTTGAAGGCTCATATCTCGAGATAGGTTGTACTTGGGGAAAAACTGTTTGCGGGGTCTGAAAGATAATTGATACGAGATCCAAAAACGGTAAAAACATTTCGAAAAGCTCAAAGTTGAACTTTGGTGGTGAAAGCTCAACTTTCATGATAAGAACAAAAGATGAAAGCTATCATTTGAAAATCTGAAAAAATTACAGTGATGAGCCCTTTTCACCTTTGTTTCGACCAACAAATTTTCAAGATGAGATCTCGAGACCTTTTGGGGAGGAGGAGGTTGTATAGAGGTCCACAATTTTGACCAAAATTCAAAAAAATCGAATAAGTAAAGTAACACATCGATTACTACTAATTCGAAGGTGCTGATTTCGAATATGTACTCGGTTTTTTTCATTCGACCCTCTGACCCCCCCCCCCTCCCTATTAGCCACCTGGATAGGGTCAAAATTCAAAAAAAAATGAAAAATAACGTGTCGTTTGTTAGGGTTTTGAGGGCACTGAGTTCGAAAATGTGCTCTTTTTTTGGATTTGACCCTTTGGTACCCCTCTAGCCCCTCCATTTTTGGAAAAACGATGTTGAGAAACAAAAATATTGTGTAGCATATCGATTCTAACTAATTTTAGGACGTAGAATTCGAATTCTACGCCTTCAAATTAGTTTGAATTGATATGCCACACAATATTTTTGTTTCTCAACATCGTTTTTCCAAAAATGGAGGGGCTAGAGGGGTACCAAAGGGTCAAATCCAAAAAAAGAGCACATTTTCGAACTCAGTGCCCTCAAAACCCTAACAAACGACACGTTATTTTTCATTTTTTTTTGAATTTTGACCCTATCCAGGTGGCTAATAGGGGGGGGGGGGGGTCAGAGGGTCGAATGAAAAAAACCGAGTACATATTCGAAATCAGCACCTTCGAATTAGTAGTAATCGATGTGTTACTTTACTTATTCGATTTTTTTGAATTTTGGTCAAAATTGTGGACCTCTGTAAAACACCCTCCTCTCCAAGGGGTCTCGAGATGCCATCTTGAAAATTTGTTGGTCGAAAAAAACGTGAAAAGGGCTCCTCACTGTAATTTTTTCAGATTTTCAAATGGTAGCTTTCATCTTTTGTTCTTATCATGAAAGTTGAGCTTTTACCACCAAAGTTCAACTTTGAGTTTTTCGAAATGTTTTTACCATTTTCGGATCTCCTATCAATCATCTTTCAGACCCCGCAAACAGTTTTTCCCCAAGTACAACCTATCTCGAGATATGGGCCTTCAAAGTTTTGTAATTTGGCTAAAAATCGTAATTGCATAAAAATTTTGAGGCTCCCCCCCCCCATCCTTGAGGGTTCGAAAAGGAATGATCGTGGTTTTGTGAATAGACCACTAATTTCAACTCGTAAAAATAATTTGAGCAAAATCAGAAGACCAGACTTCATTTTTGGTCTGTTTCAGTATGGAATAGCCCTCCTATATTTGGTAGGTATACATTCCACTGATTCTAACTATTCAAATTTTAGAAAAATATCGCTGAGGATGATCATTGGCAGTTTTCGACTTCAGTATTATCTTCGTCGACTCGTCGTGATACACATACAAGCGTATATCTTTGATTGGTATACATTTTGAGTATTTGCACGAAGGGCAATTCTCGTTGAAAATGGCACTAAAATAATTCTTATTGTATTTCCACAGTTTACACACGATTAAAAAAAAATCTTAGCTAAAGTTGGCATTCACTGTGTTCTGTGTCATATTAAAATTGAAAATTGTTCAGGGGTTCACTTTTGAACATTGAATCACAATAAAATTCTAGAATTTCCAATATAATTTCATATTTACGCAACTTTTCTGCTAAATACAACTTATCAGCGTGATTCCAATACACAAACTATTCGACACAAACGAAAAAAAAAACCAAACTGAACAAAACCAGAAAATCTATACCTATACATACCCATTGTCTGATGTTAGTTGAATAGGTTTGTCTGCGGATTAGGGTAGGAAATTGGCCAAATCTCTCATCAAAATCGAGACTGGGTCTATATAGTGATGGTATTTATTTACGATGTAACTGTGTTAGAAAGAAAAAATATCAAGATTAATATAATCGTCATCGCTAAATGGTCAAAAAATAATTCATTTTGTATACCAATTCCATGTAGGTGGGTATGAAGAAAGATACTCGTAGTTTTCACGGAAACCAAGTTCAGGACCACATGCCAATATTTCGACTGCGTTCTTGTCCAACAATCCTTTCAATAAGGTTGATATGTTGACTGATAACGATCCAGGAAATCTTACAAGCCTATCGCATATTACTGCAGAATTTCAAGAAAATCATTAAAAATACAATCGCATTCCATCTCATAAAAATTACAAAAATTACGACATACTTTGGAACAAGTAATTTTCAGTATTTTGATCAGGATTCTCTGAAGCATTTCCAACATCAAATGGACTCCAACTGGTCAGCTTTTCGTACAATAGCACTCACAACGTCTACCAATCGACACTAAAACATAATAAAATTCAACATTAAAATACTTTCTCACATTTAAATTCCTTCAGGAACATTTTGATTTTCAGATACAATTTCACAGATCACGGTTTCAAAAAATTCATCGATTTTGGAGTAAAACTATCAAAATTTCGCGATCTTTCTCGATTATCCAAAAAATGGCCTCAATCCAATAAATTTTGCACATCATCATAAATCCAATCACCAAGCATCGTACATGGTCAAATTTTACAAAAAAAAATACCAACATTGATAACATTTTGCAGAAAAAATCAAAAATGTTTGAATTCCAACTTTTAGAAAAGCAAACCATTTTTAAAAAGAAATTCAAACTGCAGATTACAATAATTTTTCAACTTATAATTTGAATGAATTCAAATATAACCCCCTCCTATTTTCTTTTTTTGTTTTTCGGAGCTAACCTTGCACAAAAATGTCACGATCACCATCTCACATTACATATTCATGTTTAATTCAATCATTTTCATGTAAGTACTTACTATTTGGCAGTTGAGTTTCAACGTTCAAGAAAAAATATCCAATCGTTTCGATAACTTCGCTATGATCTTAGGATCATCATACAAATCGATACAATTTTTCCATATTTCTTATTCAGCAACCGTTTCTTGTACTCTTCGCAATTGGGATCGTAGTACTTCGGCTTATCCATATCATCACAGCTATCATTGCAGTTGATGGTACAATCGATCGAGTTCGTAAGTCCGATATTAATTTGTAGCTTGAGAGTAAGATATCCAGAAATCTGAAAATTGACAAAACACAATAAATTATCATTATTGGTTGCACACTATAATTCATTACTGGAAAAATTCAACACAATAAATTCATAATTGCTTTTTTATTTAAATTTGGTAGCCAATTTTTTATACCAGGCAGAGTAACAGTGTTTTCAGAAGCAGACACTGGACAATTTTCCATAAATTGAAAGGTTTTAGAAAATTAATTAAATGATTAGGTATACACTACAAATATACTTAGGGAAGGAAAAGAGGATATTTTCAACCTCAACATATTAAAAAACAGATTAGGATTCATTCGAGTAATAAAGATTCCATTCAAAGCAGTGTGCATTTTCAAAAAAAAAAATTGAAACTCATTAGCGACAATGATCATCAGATAAGTAAGTGCCTATATACTACGTAGAATTCATACAATTTCAGTCGTATGTTCCGAATTACGAGGTACTTTCCATATACTGGGTACACCATAGACAATGAAGCAACAGAAATACACTCAAATTCACAAACGACAATCAACTGATGAAAAATTACGTTAAATAATCGTTCATTTTCACGAAAATAAATTATTGGTAAAAAAAAATGCTAATTCGCACACTTTTCACATTCACACACAAAGCACCGAAATGTAAAAATAATGAAATGAAAAATAAAACGGATGAACTGAAGAAAAAGAACGCAAAAATGAAACCTTGAATCCCTTACCAAACACACACACACATCTCTGTAATGTAATATGTGTTCACAGTATGCAATACGACTAGGTACAAATTACGAAACAATGAAAACACGAAAATCACTACATTAATACGTACATAGGTAATAATTCAAACACAGATTTCAAAAAATAACTTGAAAAATAGATTTTTAGCTACTTACAGTGGCAATACTTCACTGCATTTTTGTTTAATTCGGACGTGAAAAAGAACCATAATCGGGATAGAAATCCGACGACAACAAAGCAATAAACACGAAAACGAGATTGAAGTATTTGAAAGTACCGACGTGAATTCAAAATCAATTACAACTAACCATAAGCCGAACTGCAGAACTGACCTGACCATGTTAAAACTTCAAAAGAATCTTTTTGCTAAAGCTCACAATGTACAACAATAAGAACACGCAACATGTAAACATTACAAAATGGCGTCGCGTCCGCGTCATGTACTGGAAATTCGAACGTTAACCTTTTGTCCTTGTACAGCACGATCACAACACACTACCGAAGCCGAAATACAAAACCATACAAGGAATGAAGGAAAGGAACACGCCGACACGGTGACTATGACTAACTTAAACGTTCAACTTCAAAGAGTAAACTTAAACTTACTCGACACTCGACAACTCGACTGCTCGACTCATGAAGACTAGCGTCTAGCTTTGTGTTTGTTCGTAATGTTCGTTGCAACTTGTTCATGTACATTTGCGCATGCGCAACAGTGTTGCCATACGTAACACAATTAAGGGTCGGATTTCGCAGGCATATAATTAAATTTTCGATTACAGGGTTGAATATTAATGCAAACGCAAGAATGCTTAGACCATTTAGTATTAACATAGACCGCGCTACGGTCCATAAGACGTATGTTGTTACGGTGTTCCAACATTAAATTGGGTCCAGGGCAGAAAACGCGGAAAATGATCTAAAAACGAACTCGCGTCATTTGATTTCGCTCTAATTGTTTCTATGAGTCTCCATTGATAGTACAAATTGTTTGACTACCGATTTTCCGAATTTCGTTTGCAGCAATGGTCCCAATTCACGCGAATAAATATTGGGTCCAGGGCGGAAAATACGATCAAAGCACCGAACTCGAACCAAAAATGAAGTCGTATCCTCTCATTTCGCTCCAATTTTTTTTTATGATTGATGCAAATTGTCTGACTGCTGATGTGGTATAATTTCTCTTGATTTTTCCCGTAGAAATGGGCCCAATTTATGCAAAATAATTTAAAAAATATTGTTGGAACTCGCCGCTTATCAGTAGCGCGGTCTATGTTAATACTATATGGTCTAAGCAAGAATGCTTCATTTTTCTTGTTCCTATATTATTTTTTAATACGCGTACATGAATAGATAAATACTCAAGTATGGACTATGGTAGCTTGAAAATTCGGCTCCAAAATCTTGGCGTAACAGTGGGTTTTTGTAAAGGTGAAAAAGTTTTGGAGTTCATAATTGCGTTAAACTTCTCAGGGCTATTCTATACTAAATCCCAAAAATGAAGTCGGGTCTTCTGATTTCACTCAATTTTTTTAGAAGTCCCCCTTGGTGGTCTATTCACAAAACCACGATCATTTCTTTTCTAACCGTCAAGGGAGCGGGGAGGCGGGCCTCGAAATTTTTATGCAATTGCGATTGTTCACCAAATTACCCAACTTTGAAGGCTCATATCTCGAGATAGGTAATACTTGGGGAAAAACTGTTTGCGGGGTCTGAAAGATAATTGATAGGAAATTCAAAAACGGTAATCACATTTTGGAAATTAGTACAGACATTTTAGGTTTTGATCCAAAAAAAAATTAGCAGGAAGGGGACGTTTCGTATATAAGCGTAAAGTATGTATTTTAATATTCTCGAACTTCCCTAAAATCGGTGAATATTTTGACCCCCTTCTGGGGGGTGAGTTGGTTCAAATTTTCGTTTTTCGGCTATAACATTCAAAATTACGTATTTTCGAAAAAAATAGTTGAAACCAAAATTGTAGAGAATAAAAAAACAAACAATTTTGTTATTTACAATTTTTTCTTAGGACGTCGTGGGAGGGAGCTAGGGTCTTTAGAAAAAAATCAATTTTAAAAATTTCCCATTACCAGAAAAAAATCACCAAAAATCGGGTTAATCGACTTTTAGGAGCGGTTCTTTTGCATAGTACGAAAACCTCAAAGCTCCACTTGTTCGACCATTGGTTCGCTAGATTTTAAATTTACCAGGTTTACCCATATAGTTACTACATTGAGGTAATAGCCTGGGAGGAATATGTTTTTTATTCCAACTAATTCCTACATGAAATTTTTTTGCGAGATTCTGTAGTGAAAGAGGTCCTTCTCAACATACTATAAAGTCTACCTCCAAATCACGCTTGCGTTGCGCGTGCGGGCGTGAAATATGTACCGCCGGGCTGTTTTTTGCTATTATCTGACGAAATGTTGTGTTTTTCGACAAAGTAGTTATTACAAAAAATATTCCTCATTAAATTTGAAATCGAAATGGTCATTATGATTTTTTTCATAAAACTTGTTTTTACCCCATAAAACTATGATTTTTGTGAGGTAATATTTCACGCGCCGCCACAATCGATCATTTAAGCTGCTGCTACTGTATTGTATAGTCGGGGAGCGAAATCTACCGAAAATGGGTCGAAATAATTGAAAAAGCTAGGACCTCTCCCAACAGTTGGTGTATGAACTCTTAAATTTCGAAAATCACCAGTCTGCCGATCCGCAGCTGCTGCTTTTTAAGCAGCAGCAAAAACTCGAAAGTTCACAATTTTTATGTACTTTTGGCTGAAATTATTTATGGTCGAAACAGGTGTCAAATTATAGGATATTTTGCTTTGAATCCGAATATGTGGGTCTGCCGACTCTTAAGTGCTGCCGAAGGGTTGGCCGACTGGGTTAGAAGGGAAAAAACTGGAAAAATTCACAGATTTTTGGTAAAATTCTAATAAAAGTCGCATATTTGGCTTGAAAGGGGGTTATAAATGGTTCTAAGCATTACTCAAGAATACAGATGACTTTTCAACTTCGAAATTTCACAAAATTTTCGTATTTTAGGGGGCGAGCCGTAGGGGAGTATCAACAAATTCATGCATATGAACATGTGATATGGGTGCATCATCAAAATATACGTTTTCTGGGTTGTTGAACTCAATTCTGACAAATGAATCAGGGATAGAATCACAAATCCTCATTGAAGAAATCAAAATTTCGCGAATTACATATTTTTATGCCGTTGGTGGACACTAACACAAGATTCATCGCAACGATAGGTACATTAAAAAAAACAACTGCTGAGAACGCTTGCAAAACAAAAATAACCTGATGTTTAGCCCAAATCACACTTAAGCAAATGTGGTTCTACCTATGATTCATGAAAGCAGCTATCACTCCATCACCTCCAACAAAAAAATATTGTCATAATCGAGTTCTACAGCCCAGAAAACGTATATTTTGATGATGCACCCATATCACATGTTCATATGCATGAGTTTGTTGATACTCCCCTATGCCCCTCCCCCCTAAAATACAAAAATTTTGTGAAATTTTGAAGTTGAAAAGTCATCTGTATTCTTGAATAATGCTTAGAACCATTTATAACCCCCTTTCAAGCCAAATACCTATGTAACTTTTATTAGAATTTTACCAAAAATCTGTGAATTTTTCCAGTTTTTTTCCTTTTAATCCAGTCGGCCAACCCTTCGGCAGCACTTAACAGTCGGCAGACCCATATATTCGGATTCAGAGCAAAATATCCTATAATTTGACACCTATTTCGACCATAAATGTTTTCAGCTAAAAGTACATAAAAATTGTGAACTTTCGAGTTTTTGCTGTGCTTAAAAGCAGCAGCTGCGGATCGGCAGACTGGTAGTTTTCGAAATTTAAGGGTTCATACACCAACTGTTTGGAGAGGTCCTAGCTTTTTCGATTATTTCGACCCATTTTCGGTAGATTTCGCTCCCCGACTATACAATACAGTAGCAGCAGCCTAAATGATCGATTGTGGCGGCGCGTGAAATATTACCTCACAAAAATCATAGTTTTATGGGGTAAAAACGAGTTTTATGAAAAAAATCATAATGACCATTTCGATTGCAAATTTGATGAGGAATATTTTTTGTAATAACTACTTTGTCGAAAAACACAACATTTTGTCAGATAATAGCAAAAAACGGCCCGGCGGTACATACAGGGTGACTGAAAATTAATTCCCCCAAAAAATTTAAAATTTCGGTAAAAAATTATTATTGATAGGGTAAATTTTTTTTGGTCATATTCTACTAATATAGATTGTCTTCTAATCTCTGTATAATTTATAACCCGAAAAAATTCAATATTGCGCAATTTTTCCCTTAAACCAGAGCATTAATTCAATAATGCTGAATTAAATCACCTGACTCCAATTTGTGAAGCGCTGAAATGCAATCCTCCTTATTTCAAAATTGAACGCACTGTTTTCAGATTAACAGGGTTCAATTCAAGATTTTGAGGAACTCGTCACCTATCTACAGAAATTCCTAGATTTTATTCCACACAATTTTTAAATTTCGTTCGACCAGGTTTAGCTATAGCATTGTAAGCAAAAATCAAATTATTCTTCACAAAAAATTCAAAAATGATTGAGAATTTTTGAAGAGGCCTGTGTTTGAATAGTAATGGACCAAGGATACTGCCAGAGTTGAAATTTTTTGGATAAGTTAATTAGGGAATTTTTGCTAAGCATTTTTTTTTGGGAACTACTTTTCGGTCACCCTGTATTTCACGCCCGTACGCGCAACGCAAGTGTGATTTGGAGGTAGACCTTATAGTATGTTGAGAAGGACCTCTTTCACTACAGAATCCCGCAAAAAAATTTCATGTAGGAATTAGTTGGAATAAATCTCCTTTTTTTACATATCTCTCCCAGGCTATAATGAAAAATTTCCCAACGCCGATTTTTTTTCTTTTCGCAATAGCTCGCCTCCAAGACCACGTAGAAAAAAAGTAAAATGTTCGTCTTTTAATGCTCTACAACGTTTGTTTGAACCGATTTTTCGAATTTTGCACTGCAGCTGAGCTACGCTTGGGGGAAAATGCGGCTTTTTCTTCGGAGGCCCCCCCCCCACTTTGAGATCAGGGGTCGGTTATACATTTTTCTTATTCTACATAGTAATAGGATGTACTATGCAAAAGAACCGCTCCTAAAAGTCGATTAACCCGATTTTTGGTGATTTTTTTCTGGTAATGGGAAATTTTTAAAATTGATTTTTTTCTAAAGACCCTAGCTCCCTCCCATGACGTCCTAAGAAAAAATTATAAATAACAGAGATGTTTGTTTTTTTATTCTCTACAATTTTGGTTTCAACTATTTTTTCGTAAATACGTAATTTTAAATGTTATAGCCGAAAAACGAAAATTTGAACCAACTCACCCCCCAGAAGGGGGTCAAAATATTCACCGATTTTAGGGAAGTTCGGGAATATTAATATACATACTTTACTGAGGTTATATACGAAACTTCCCCTTCCTGCTAATTTTTTTGGGTTAGGGCCTTATTTTAGCTAAAATGTCTGTACTAAATCTCAAAGTTGAGCTTTGGTGGTGAAAGCTCAACTTTCATAAGAAGAACAAACGATGAAAGCTACCATTTAAAAATCGAAAAAAATTACTGCGAGTAGCCCTTTTTACCCTTTTTTCAACCAGCAAATTTTCAAGATGGGATCTGCAGACCCTTGGGGGCTACAGAAGTCCACAATTTTGACTGAAATTCCAAAAAATCGAAAAAGTGAAGTAAAACATCGATTACTACTAATTCGAAGGTGCTGATTTCGAATATGAACTCAGTTTTTCCATTCAACATTTCTGAGCACCCTATTAGCCTCCTTGATAGGATCAAAATTCAAAAAAAATGAAAAATAACGTGTGACCTGTCGTTTGTTAGGGGTTTGAGGGCGCTGAGTTCGAAAATTTGCGTATTTTTTGTATTTGACCCATTAGTGTCCCTTTAGTTTCCAAATTTCGGGAAAAACTATGTTGAGAAACGAAAATATCGTGTGGCATATCGGTTCTAACTAATTTGACGAGGTAAAATTCGAATATCGACTTAGGTTTTGATCCGACCTCCTCCCCGTGCTCCAACTGATCCCTTCCTCCAGTCTTCGATGATCAATATGGAATTAAATATTTCAAAAAAACACGGGTAGGGGGTCGGATCAAAAAATAAGTCGATATCAAATTCTACGTCCTCAAATTAGTTAGAATCGATATACCACACAATATTTTCGTTTCTCAACACAGTTTTTCCCGAAATTGGGGTACTAAAGGGGCACTAATGGGTTCA
>JAVBJF010000780.1:0-51383 GCA_033439095.1 Pseudococcus viburni | reverse complement strand
CAATTCTATAATTTAAAAAAAAATTAAAAACGATTTTCCCAGAATTTAAAAATTTTTCCTAAAAAATTGAAGAATTTCCCAAACATTGAAGATTTTCTCAAAAATTGAAAACTTCCCCAAAAATTGAAGATTTTTTGAAGATTTTTTCAAAAATTGTAGACTTTCCCAAGAATTGAAGATTTTTTGATTGAAAATTTTTCCAAAAATTGACAATTTATCCAAAAATTGAAGATTTTTTCAAGAATTGAAAATTTTTTCGAAAATTTACGATTTTTCCAAAAATTGACGATTTTTTCAAAAGATGAAGATTTTTCATGAATAGGAGATTATTGACGATTTTTCCAAAAATTGGCGATTTGTCCAATAATTAAAGATTTTCTATGAATTGAATAATTTTTCAAAATTTGAAACACATTATTCAAAAGGTGGGTCTCAGTTCTTCCGTAACTATAAAAGTCAGGAATTATTCCAAAACTTGTACAATTTCCCAAAAGTTGGAGAATTTTCCAAAAACTGTGTCAGTTTTTCAGAAGCTTGCAAAATGTTTGAAAAATTGGACTATTTTCTAAAATTGGACGATCTATTTTTCAAAAATTGAAAAATCATTTCTTAAAACTAGGATGAATGTCCGGAATGATAATTTTATTCAAATAATGAAGATTTTTAAAAAAAATTGTTCTAATTTTTTCTAAAAATGATTATTTTTTCTAAAAATGGAAATGTTTACCAATCATGGATAAGTTACTAGATTTTGGTATGTGCCTACTTTAGAAAAATGGTCATATTGAGAGGGTAGGATTAACTTAGACACTCATAAAGTGGTAAGTTTGCTGTGACATCCCTTACCTCTGCATTCGTTCTCATATACTAATTGATCAATGATCTCTTCACTGGATTACGGGGCCAGGTCCCACGGCTAGTTCAGTGGTAAACACAATTACACTATCCCATCAGGGGAATAATTTACACTCAAAAGCAGTTGCAATCGATTTATTCAACATGCACTTCACATGGACATTAAACGTAATAACATATGCTCGCGACACCAACGTTAATCAGTTACACGGAAGTTTACATACTGAGAGAGAGCAACTAGTGCTCTCCTCGTAGGTCGGAGCTTTCAGGCGGCCAGCTCAGTGTAACCACCTGAGAGGCCTGGGCATTCCCACCGTGACATATGCCCCTTCACCCTTCTCAGCGAGTAGGCAGAACCTACTCACTGAAAAGTGTGAAAGAACACACCTACTCACAGTGGAAGTGTACAGGTCACCCAGGAGGTACCCACTGCCCCCACACTTTTGAGTGGAGTAGTGGTTCTCTAAGCTGAACCAACCTGAAAGGAACATTTGTCTCCTTTAGGATCTTTTGTATAATGATGAGCTTAAAAAATACGAAAAAATTAAAAAAAAGGAAAAGAAAAAAAAAATTTGAAAAAACATCTTAAAAACTAGACCTGTAACAAAAGAAAAAACAACAACAACAACAAGAAAGAAAATCACAGCATTACAAAAGATCTACGTAATAAATAATCATTTAGAATTCCAATCCGTGACATTAATCTCGATGAAATCGTTTCCGTTAATTCTTGAAGTATCGATCTGAGGGGCCCAGCCTCACCTCATCCATGGAATCCGGTGTAGCTGTGCTCAAAAGAGATGACTTTAGAAAAAACATAATATCTGGTGCTAAGGTGTTAAAAGCGTTAGTATGGAAAAAATATAAAAAACCAAGTTTTGAACTGTTACTGATTCGTCTGTTTTCGTTTCAGGTATCAAGATTTTCTGGACATCCGGTGGTTCGTCAGTTGATTCAATCTTCGTCTCCAAATTGCTGACAATCTTGAGGTAAAAATGTAATCACTAAGAACTTTTGAGAAAATAACATTCGAATCTGAGAACTAATCAATTCGTGTATTTTTCTGTTTTACTTTTTTCAGAAAAAATTTTCGATCAGCAATCTCTGGTGTGGTTTGGTGGAAAATCGATTCACTGGAAAATTCAATTCCAAGAAGAATTCGTGACGAGTACGATTTTTCCAACTTTTCAGTCAGGTATGTGTTCAACAAATGCGACTTGCAAAGGTCAATGACCTGCGGTTCATTGTCTACTCATTCACCATACCTGTGAATTTTCAGAGTACCAAAATCTACGGCCTATCGGGCAATCACTCGGCCAACGGAGTTCGCGTACAAAGCCCACTGTTGGCGCGGTGGCCTAAAACCAAGGCGGCGAATTGGACTCGAGGAAGATTTTTCAAGTCTTCACAAAATTCAATCATTTGAGGTACTGGAATAGCATACTTGTAGTTTTCTTCAACCGAATACTGATTCCATTTATACATGTACACGATTTTCAAATCAATTTAATTTATTTTTGATAAATTAATTCGAGTTGATTATGCATACGAAAAGTAAATAGAACTAAGTAATTCAAATTGAATTCCAGAAACCACCGTATAGCTACCCATCCTTTTGAGTATTAACGTTGTTTTGAACAGTTCAACAACCTTTTCGTTCGTATTGCTGATTTTAAAATCGTTTGAATATTTAATTAATTAAAACCAACACCAGGATGAAAAAATAATTGCTGTCCTTTGTTCTTGTTTTTATAGATTCGAGTTCTTGAGATGTCGGATACCTGAACGTTTTCAATCAGACGAATTTTCTATTGCTGTTTTGTGTCCTATGGAAACCTTATAGGTAAATATTTACGTAGTAAATAATTAGCCATATAAAATAAACATTTGTATATTTCTTCTTGTATTATACATGTGTAGAAAAAAAATTATTATTATAAAGATACACTTCATCTTTTCTTATAAAAAAAATTACATGTATGTTTCAAATTAACGAAGGTAATGGACCTTACAAAACAAAATTAATCTTTTGGACCTTTGGGCACCAGATATCTTTCAAAAACAAAAACAATATTTACGAAATTAACTTCTGATTTCGATTTGGGGAAAATAAAATTTTGATAGGCAATGGGCCTATTTTCAAAATTTTTCTGTGAAAATTAAAAGAAAATTGTAACCTTTTGTTTCGAGGTAATGGACCTCGTAAATAAACAAAATTGACAGGTAATGGACCTGTTTGAAAATTTTTCTTCTTTTAAATTAGAAAAAATAAACTTTTGATTTGAGGTAATGGACCTCGTATTCGAAATTAAAAGAAATTAGACAGGTAATGGACCTGTTTTTTAACTAATTCTTTTCAGAAAACAAAATTTTATCTTTTGACATTAAATAATCCATAAAAATGGAGAAAAAGCTCTCGACATTCTTAAAAATTAAATAACAATCAAAAAACAAAGAAAAATGGGGATTTTTTAACTTTTGAGGGGAAAAACGGGGACCAAACAAAAATTCAACAACAAAATTTTTGCATTTGAAACATCGAACGAAACGAAAAAATTTTACCTTCGGACCTGCCTTTTTTACAACGAATTACGAAATTTTACATCTTCGAAATTTTTATTGGCGGTTACGCCTACCGCGATTGTTTGACCTATTTAACCGGCTCCTTCGCCATTTTTGGGCTCTTGACTCGACCGCGTTCTGGATCTCGGCGATGACTTCTGGTGCGTATCGTAGTCCGTTGTCGCCTTGGACCATTCGAACTGCTGAGTTGGATACGATCTGGTCTACTTCTCTATCAAAATAATAGAAACCCCAAGCGGGTGCGTTGACCGGATGTACATAGCTTTTGAGTACCTCAGCGAGTGTTGTTCTCGAGTTTCTCTGTCCAATATACTTCGTAGGTGGCAAAATTATGATTTCACGAACACCTCGTCGATAAAGTTTACCAAAAAGATCCGCAATTAAACGTTCGGCTTCAGGTCGCGTAAGTCCTTCGACAGTTGTGTCTTGCTCGCCAATGGCAAGGATGGCCGAGTGGGGGAGGGTTATAGGTAATACATTTTCAATCAACTGACCGATGGTCAGGGCAGGTCCATTAAGGGGGGAGTTTTGAATGTTCTCCTCGGCGCGGATCGCCGGCTGCAGGGCCGTGTTGTCTTCCAACAAATCGTGAATTATACCGTTGCCTAACAGGATGAAATCGTATAGGAAGTAACATCTGTTGTTCTGGGTTACCCCAACGAATATCGACCCAATTTGCCGATTTATGTAAGTAAAGGGGTCAATCGGGTTTTCCCCGTTCTCGCCCTGAATTCTCGCGTTTGCTACGAGTCTCGCTTGTTGTACGGCCGGCGATCTGATTCCGTGAGCTCTAATAAAATTTATGGGCATTAATGGCTGCGGTATTCCGGGGGGCGGGTGGATCGGCGCTGCTGCTGCGAATGGTGCTGCGTTCCGTACCATGAATTGTCCGAAAGGCACGTTTGCCGCTTGCGCTTGGGCCGGAGCTACCGGTAATATTACGTTGGCCGGAGCCTGTGCCGCGTTGTTGATGACATCTGGACCCACCGGAATCTGCGCAGCCGGATTTTGAATTGGGGCTTGACCCGCGAGTACAGCGTTCGAAGGAGGCGGCGGCGGAGGAGGGGACGGAATTCGATTTCTCGACTGGCTTCCTCTTTGAGGGTTCGCGCGTCTATCTTGAGATCTTCGGCGTGTCGTGTCATCGTTGAATTGTTGAACTAATTCAGCCGGAGACGCTGCCGCTTGCCGGGAATTCGGTCGATTTTCTCTGGCCTTTTTTGTTTGCCGAGTGTCGCGTCCGCTGCCTCTCTTCGTAGACGAACTCGATGCTTGGTCGTCGGATGATGTTACAGAAGGGCGTCGCGTCGTCGTCGTCGTCGGTGTTGCGAAGGAAAATTCGAAGGGGGATAACGTTTTCGGGGGGGGAGTAGAAACTTTTGGTTCGATTTTTGACGTCGATGGTGCGGCTGTAGCGTCTGTCTCGGTGCCGGGTATCGGGGGCTGATCCAGCATGGATTCTAACGATTTAATTCGTAACTCCAAAGTCTTCTTGGATTCGGCCTCGAATTTCGCCGCCGATCGCGCTTCCTCGGTCGTTTCATTCATTAAATCTATGGTAGTCTCCAGGCTCCGTAATCTCGCCTCAAGGTGCGCGATCGTCTGTTTCTGCTCCTCATTTTCGCGGAGATAATCTTCGTTTGTGGGCGCGAGAATGGGCCGGACGCCGAGCATCAGTTTGTTTTGCCTAAAAAAGCATTCTTCCAAGTCCGCTTCTAATAAAACAGTTAGGCCGCATTTAGGCATGACACACCATGGTAGCGATTGTTCTTTTTCAACCAGGTTGCGTTGGTTCGTGTCGTTGATTAACTTTATTACGCAGGACTTGTGGTAAAGATGTCTGCAATCCTTCGGGTGCACTACCGACTCGACGATCTTTTGTTTATACGCTTCTTCGCCAGGGACTGCTAAAGGCACATTACAACCGCAACAAATCGCGTTGGGAATACACATGTTGCCGTCCTGTAAAAAGGATATTCTGGCTATATAAAAATTGTCTACTTTATTGATCGTAATATTCGGGATTTTTACTAATGGGGTGCGGGTCCTAGCCGTCGACTTACAGGCAATAGGCCTTACTTTTGTCACACCACTGGGTGCTGACGTGCTAGGAATTTCGCTATCTTTTGATTTATTATTTCTACCCATTTTATACGATTTTTAAATTAATTATATTCGAAACTTTTGTTTTGTTTCAGATCGTGGGAAATTGTCGAAATAATACGTATTCAGTACAATGGATGTCTTATAAACAACTTACGGCTCTAATCGAAACACAAGACGAATGATCGAAATCCATGATGGTAAGAAAAACTTTTGCTAATTATACACGTAGACGTAGCTGGATCTTTCTTGAAGCTGTTTGAAAAATTAAAATTAAGAATTAAAAATAATTCGCATAAAACGCGCGAAAATTTAAAAAAAAAATTCTTCTAGGCTTAAAATTAAAATTTCTGCCCCTTGGCTTCATTTGATTCGTATTTGAAAAAATTAAATCGCTAAATTTTCTGTCAAAAATGACCAATCTAGGAAATAAAATTTCAAAACGAGCTCAAAATTTTCACTTTTGGAAGCAGAAATTGCTTAAAAATAACACGCGTGTAAAAATTGTTGCTGATACTTGCCCCTTAATTTGAGAAAAAGAAAAAGAAAATTTTTCTTGGACAGGTGTCCTTTTTTACGAAAATTTAAAATTATTCGTGTGAAAAAATTCGTCAAATTGGGAGATCATTTGAAGTTTTCACAAGTATCAGCTTAATCTACACGATTATAAAAAATTTCCATGCCTGGAATTAAAAAATTTTCCAGTATCTAGGTCACGATTCGCAAAAAATTTGCATATTTTAAACCTTTGAATGATCGAAAAAATTTATTATCCTTTGGAAAAAATATTCACATGCAGATACTGGAATCAAGGCATGGTTTTTATACACTGCATAATAATAGAATAGAAACATGTTGGATTAATTACCTTTGAGTAGCTCGTTCGAAAAACACTGGCACCAATTCGAAATTAATTGGGCGAAAAAACAGTTTAAATTAACCAAATTAAAGGTATAACGCAAAATTGCACAGCAAAAAATTCAGAAATTTTCGCAAAAGAAAACTCACGAGAGCAAATTACATTGACGTTGACATAGCCAAGTACAGGACGAAAGTGGCTGTGGAGTTGTGCACGACGTACGATACCGGCGGTAATCGTTGCGTTATCGCATCAGCTCACTCACACTCTCTCACACGTACACGGCCTTTTGCGATTGCAATGTGTGATAATTTTCAATCCTTTGTGTTTGCGATCTATTTTTATACCTTATAATCTGTAATAGTTACCTATTAATTCCAACGATGTTACCTATTTCTTATTATTCGTTAATTTTTGAAAACCTACTTTTGATAAATAGGAGGCTTTGTTAAAAATGGAACGTGTTGCGTTCTGAACATTTTTACCTAGCTCTTGATAGTTTAATTTAGGTTGGAAAACTTTTGAACCTACCAAATTAAACTTCTGAGCTTTATCTTTTGTACAATCGCCTATCGGATGAGTAGGTAACAACCTATCTTCATTCGATTTCCTATTATCAATTAAAATACGTTCGTTAATATTACGTATTGGTATGGGTAATTTATTATCTACACTGATAGGTTGATCATTTGAACAAGTAGGTAGGTTTCTATTGTCTATTGGTAAAATCGGTTTTATATAGACATCGTCTATCTTTTCCGAAGTAATATTTATTTCTATTGAAATGGGATTATTTTCGACGCGAATAGGTTCATCTGAACACTCAATAGGTAACAACCTATCTTGTGCAGGAACGCACATTTTTGTCGAATTGTTTTTAATGACACAATTAGTTTCATCTGGACACGTAATAGGTACTAACCTATCTTGTGCAGGTATACTAATTGTTGTCTGTTTGTTGTCGATGACGCAAATAGGTTCGTCTGAACACGAAGTAGGTAACAACCTATCTTGTGCAGGAACACTAATTTTTGTCTCGATTATATCTGATAACCTATCTGGTATAGGTATATCAGTTTTAACTTCTGTAAATATTTTATTTATAAGTGTAGGTACCAACCTATCTAGTGTAGTTTTATTACCGTTAGTCGTATTTTGGGTAGGTAATGACCTATCTGGTATAGGTACATTACTTTTTACACAAGTTAGGTTATTTTTAACACAAATAGGTGCGTCTTTTACACAAGTAGGTACGTACCTATTTGGTTTTGTTACCACCTTTTTGAAGGGAATTTTTACACGTTTTTTATTCTGAACTTTTGTAGGAATAAAATCGTGTGCGAAACGTAGCATTGCTACTTCAAGGGGCAGTTTTTTCTTTTTATTGGTTTGAATTTCTCGAATTGGCCAATCATTTGATCTAGCTAATCGATATTCAAACCTGTTTGTTTTAGTACCGCGTTTTTTAAGATACTCTTGGGCTATTGTTTTTAATTGAGGGAACCTATCTCCAGTCTTATCTCGTACCTTAGACTCAATTATTTTTAACGCTTCTAATTTACGCTTTTTCAGGTAATCCTCCGGTGTTTCATCAGACTTGAGAATTTTATCCTCAGTCTTCTGTTTGAGATGAAATTCCAAACACCTTAAATCTAAAATACGACTAGTTTTAAGATAATCTTTTGCTAGGATTTCAGATTCGGGAGTTCTATTACCTATCTTTCGACTTAAAGCTAGTTCAATTTTACCTAAATCGTCAGGAGGATTTTTCCGAGGTCGACCGCGTTTACGTTTGGGTGCGTTGGGGTCAATGACACGAGGAGGGTGGATTCTGGGTCTTCCAGGTCCTCTTCTTGGAATTGCATTTCCAGCTGAATCTTGAGTTTCTTCAAATGTATCTGCGGGTGGTGTTTCTTCCGCTATCGTGTTGTCATTTGGAATTTCAGCTTGAGTGTCATTGACTGTGTTTTCAGATGAGTCAGGAGGGGTGATGGGTACTTCGGTAGGTATTAACCTATCTCTTGGGACACCAGACGTGCTGGGAACCGGTTCTCCTGCGGGAGTAAACGTAGATGGACGTATGAATACCGGAACTTCTTCATCACTCGAATCCTCTTCTATCTGATCTTCATCTGAAATTTCCCAGTCGTAATCTGAGTCGGAGTTGATTTCCTCTTCACCTTGTTCGGTCCTCTCCTGACGTTTTTTGAATCTTTCAGCTCGAGCTGCTTCTTGAGCCTGTTTTGAGAGAGTAACAGATGCCTTGGTGTAAAAACTGGCATCAATATCATCTAGATCACCTTGATCATGTAGGGATACAAATTCGCGGACTTTTTCTTCAATTGTTTTACGATTGAGCTTCGACTGGAGACAAGGTTTTTCATTGAAGTCTTTTTGCTGTTCTACAGACATAAAAAGAGTAATTTGTCGAATATTTACCGTTTTAGATGGATTATTGGGTTGATCTGAAAATACCACGTCATAGCAATTATGACCTAATTTCTGTTTTATCAGAAATGGTCCAGCTCGTTTCGCGTAAAACTTTTGTGAGGTACCCTTGTAATATTTCGACTGACGATGCTCAGTCAGCAAAACTAGGTCACCTTTGTCGAAGGGGTGGGGGTCACCAAACTTTTTGTTAAAAGCGTATTCATCGTGGATCCTTTGAAGCTTTCGCTTTTCACGAATGAAACTTTCAATGACCTGTTTGTCAGTCATTTCATCTATTTTCATTTCAGTATTGATTTTGTCATATACAGATCTTTTTGCTAAAATATCAGCCAGTATATGATGAAAATCATTATTGCGTGAATATAGATGTTTGACTTCAATTTCTTCAAATTGATTCATCAGGTCAATGATCTCTTGAAACAATCTGGCATGGTAGACTGGCTTATTATTCGAATTTTTCCAATTTCTATCCATCCATTTTGTGCACAACTTATTCAGTGCTTCTTCAGAGTATTTCGAGTCAGTATATACTCTGGCTTTTTTAACATCATTAAATAGCAGGATCCTCATCGCTGTTTTTATGGCGACTAACTCTGCTAAGTTGTTAGTTTGGGCATAAAGGGGGTGAGTGATGGGTTCAGAGATGTTCTTATCAGTCGAGGAATTTATGCAAATTCCTATTCCTGACTTAGCTTTTGGACCACCATTGCCGGAGCAGGCGCCATCGGCTGTCACTCTCACGTAGCCATCACTGTCAGTAATTAGAATACCATCTTCTAATTTTTCTTCAAGTAGGTGAGCACTAGTCGTCGATGAGACATCGTGCAGTTTGTTATCCTCCAACAAAAGTTTGAGTTGATAACGAAAATTAAAGGGGGGAACTTTTGACGGAATTTTGTCGATTATTGGATCTGCAATGCCCCAGGCCTCATTAGGTTTGAACCCATATGACGTCGGCGTATTGTTTAACTCATTTTCTACCTGTTGCACAAATTTGTGCCAGCCATAATGGACAGTGTTAGGGTCTTGCTTCGTGTTTATACGCACGCGCATGCGCTCTGCAATAGATTTCATGCTGCGTTCTACAAGACTGCTACAAGGGTTATAAACTGTCGTGTGGGCATCAGTAATTCCATATTTGGTCATTAGCTGCTTCCAGTCCTCACTGACAAATTGTTTACCATTGTCAGTTATGGACTTTTTTATGGTTACACCTTTTGACTGAATATCTCTGATTATTTCTTCCATTGCCTTCACTACTGGCTGCATCTTTATAGTCACAGTAGGCCTAAGCCAAATTCTGGACGTAAAGACATCTTTTGCCACAACCAAATAGCGAGGTAGGCCCTTTTTATTGACAACAGGTCCAAAAAGGTCTATGGAAAGAACATCACCAATAGCATACGCTTCAATCTGCGCATACTCCAATTTTTTGGAATAACCATAAAATTTATTGCATTTGCAGACGACGCAGCCATTAGTGATTTCTTTTATGTATTTTAAAGCATTTGGGAAAAAATACATTCTTCGAAATAACATTTCTAATTTATTTGCACCAAGATGGCCATAGGCATCGTGCAGAAAATCGACAAAATCGTAAAATAACGTCTCGGGTAGGTAAGGAATCGTGGTCTTATCTCGATTCTTTTTGACCAAAATTTTATTACCTTTTTCATCCATGACAATGGAGAACTTTCGAGCTTTCGCAGCCTGGCGGTTTTTCAGTTTCTTGTTGGACTCTGAAACTGGAGTCTCCAACAATAACATCGTTTGCCTTATAATGGGGTCTTCTGGTTGATATAAATGAATATCTTCCAAAAGTTCCATTAAAGTGTTGGTCATAGAGGCTGTAAAATTAACCTCATACTTTTGAAGAGAAGTTACACTTTCTCCTTTCCCAGGAATTTCTGAGGGATACTCAGAAATCGTGAGTTCAGGAGCTTGCAACTTGTAAAGCGACTTTTGAGCTTTAATATCATATCGAATATCAAAACCGTTTAAAAGGGAAATCCAGGCTGCGATTTTTCGGTGAGTAATGGACAATGATTTGCATTTGTCTACGTAAGGTTTGAGATCAGACCTTACATGGACCGCACTTCCATGTAACCATACACCTAGTTTTTTAAACATAGTCACAATCGTGTACATCTCCTTGTCAAGGATGGTGTAGTCTTTTTGGTTTGCTTTAAAAGCATAACTTGCGTACATGACGACACGTGGCTCATCATCGATCATTTGGTAGATGACACCATTCATAGCATCGTCAGTAGGCATTGTGTCTAGATATAAGTCGAGCCCAGCTTTTGGTGGCATCAACTTAAAATCTTTGTGATACGCCTCACTCAATTTTTGAAATGCCTCGTCCTGTTTTTGGCCCCATTCAAATGGAATTTTATCAGAGGTCAAAATGTAAATGTCACTCAAAATCTGCTGGTATTCAGGTATAAACCTGGCATAAAGGCCAGTCAACCCAACCAGAGCGAGTACCTCTTTTTTATCTTTTAGCGAAAATTTACCATTTTTTGTGTGTTTAGCAACAAATTGATCGAATTTTTCAATTTTTTTACTTTGCTTACCGATTTCCTCTTTAGCAAGTACAAAACCAAGATGGTCAGTTTTTGTCTGGAAAAGTTTCGTTTTATTTGGATTTAACTTCAGACCAGCTGACCTTATACGCATAAGTACAAAAACAAGTAATTGAACCATTTCCTCAAATGTTTTAGCACGCAGCAAAACATCATCGACATACTTAGTGATACCTTTTTTATCGGGGATCACCTCGTTAATCATTTGAATAAATTCTGCAGCAGAAACATTTGTGCCGTATGGGACGCGGGTAAACTCATATACCTGCCCCTCGAATTGGAAGGCGGTATATTTTCTCGACTCAGGGTCCAAAATCTTTTGTAAAAATCCTTGAACAAAATCAAGAGTCGAAAAAATTTCGTCATCTTCGCCATCCATGATGATATATTCGAGGGGGGGTGGCTCCACATAATTAGGCTGTAATCTCTCGTTCAATTCGTCAGAGGCAAGGGTCCAGCGGATGCTTCCATCTTTCTTTTCAACTGGACAAGAAGTGTTGATGTAAGGTGACCTTGACCTTTGAATTAATCCAAGGGCGAGCATCAAATTGAGTGCTTTTCTCATCCTTTCCATCTTCTTCTTGGGAGGCTTGTACTTTTCTCCTCTCCACCTTGATGATTTGTCCTCTTCAGTCTTGAACTCAAATTTCGACATTCCACCATTATATGCTCCAGGGTAAATGCTGAAGACGTCTGAAAAGGTCAATATGAGCTTCTTCACTTGTTCCAAACGTTCGGGGGTAGTCCAATTACGTTTCTTGATGTCTTCACACGTTTTGGTCCAATTTTTTGAAAAAATTTCCGGTCCATTATCCCGATCTTCTGGGTCCAATAGATCTTTATTTCCAGTGTACCTCTTGATGTATTGTAGCATTAAATTATGGTCATCTTCATGAGAGTCGATCTTTTGGACTGTTAATTGACCATAATATTCATCAGCTGTTAAAAAGGGTAAAATGACAGGGGGTCTTCCTTCTGTCAATTCGCAGGTGGCGTGTTTTTTCAGTATGAGGGGTTGAATTTTTAATTCCTGCATACTTAATCTACCAATGATGCTAACTTTATTAGAGGAATCGATCAAATAAAAAGGTATTTTTAATTCCTGGGTACCAAATAACAGTTCTATAATAGGCATAATTTCGTGAGTACGAATTGTTTCATGATTAGCCAATCTAAGCAATACTCCTCTGGGAAGTTGAACAAATTTAATTAAATCTGGTTCCTCAGCCCAAAATTTCTCAAACATTTGAAATGACATGACATTTGGGTAAGCGCCTGTATCCAACTGCGTATTCATCAGCGATTCGCCGATATACAACGGTACAACGCAGGTTGCATCGTCGGAATGCTCGGATACGATTTGCGCTCGAATCCGCGGGTCAATGTCCTCAAACGATTTGATATTTTTTGTGCTGGTATTCTCCAGAGCGTGTATAATCGAGATTGGATCATTTATAACACGATTACCTTGTTCATCTACTACGTATGCATTTTTAAATGAAGAATCTGAAAAATTCATTTTTGCTGAATCAGCAAATTTGATTTTTTCCAAATTAACATTTGGGAGGTTCAATGACCCGTCATGATTAATTGGGTCAGGTGGTGAAACAATACCATCTGTAGTAACAGTATATGGATTCCTCCATGCTTCGAATTTTTTTACATTTTTAAAAAGTTTTTCAGCATACGTAGGTGACTTAGGTAAATTTAAACTACCATCAGAATTGATGGGTGGTGATGGTGGCGGGGTAACAACTTCAGGCATTTTTACAGGCTCTTGATTTTGAGTCTGTTTTTTCCTTTTAGGAAAAATTTTACGTTTTAGGGCAGGGAAATCATCTAGATTGATTATACCTGGTGATTCGGTTTTTATAGGCGTAGGCGTAGGCACAGACGTTGGCGTAGGCGTAGGCACTGACGTAGGCGTAGGCGCTGACGTAGGCGTAGGCGTAGGCACAGACGTAGGCGTAGGCCCTTGATCTTTTGATTCTGGAGAAATTTGATCATCTTTTGATTTGATCATTTCGTCCAAATACTCTCTAAGCGTCTTGTGAGAAATTCTAACTTGACCAGTACATTTCGGAGGGCTTGCGATTTTTTGATATATCCAGTTGTCCACGTCTTCGAGCAAAGCATCCATAATAGGTCTGTATGATGAAAATGAAGTGTAATATTTCACCATGTTCCTTGAGAAGAAAAATTTGGATTCGTCTGGAACCATGAATCCTCCTTTCTGAATGGGTTTTTCTTGATTTCCAAAACGTATCAGCTTCACTTGGGAGGTCTTGAGTAATTTCTGAGATGGTTTGAAACAAAAATTGACTCGATCATCCGCAGCAAAACGTCCAAACATTCTTCGGTAGGTATAATACCTATTTGAGGAAACTCCAAATTCTCCATGTCCAGTTGGTCGAACAATAGGAAAAAGAAGTATGACGTGTTCCATTTTGAGATCATCTAATAAATAATTCAAAACTTTTGCTATTTTTTCTTGGACAACTTCGTATGGCAAATTTGCGAAATTTAATTCGTATTGGCCAATAGAAAGAATTGCTTTCTTCTGCTTAATAGTAGCACTTTTCAGAAATTTTAAAATATCATCAGAGGACAATTGTTCTCTGAGATATGGTGGAAATTTATAATCTCTCCAGCCTTTTTTGCGAAATTTTTCGCAGACAAAGGCCACCGAATCACCGATAAAAACATAATCATCTAGGATTTTGGGATTTATGGGCTTAGAAACTTTTGAGATGCCTGCTAATTTGCAGTTGTCATTTTTCAGTTTCCCGACAGCTCCTCGATGACGTCCTCAATCGTGGGAGCTGCCTGAGGGGAAGCTGGGCGTTCTGAAGTTACTGGAACTTCAGTCGAAATTAAATTAACTGGGGGGACACGACTCCCTTCCAGTTTTATGGGTACTTTTGTCTTAATCGGGGGTACCTGAGTTGTTTTCGGAACAGAGTGGGGAGTGGGCCATTCTAACTTTTGATCTTTTGTGTACGTAGACGTACTGGCACCAACTCTACCTGCTTTTATTCCGGGGTCACGGTTATCTCGTTTCAGTTTTTCCAGCTTTTCCTTGAAGAGGCTCTCATGCTCTTTCATTTCGTCTGTGAAACGAGAACGCATGTAATTGGGCATTTTATCACACAGCATGCTGAGTATATCTGGGATTTTGGCATCGTCCACCGATTTCAACGTATCTAGCCATTTTTCGATTTCTCCCAGATATAAGTTGTCATTCTCAGCATAGATGTCACACTGTTTGAAGTAATCTATGGTTTGTCTCTGATTTACTTTTGACCACCAATCCTTTAAAAATTCTTCCTTTAATTTGAAGAAATCTTCGCGGTTTTGATGCTGTGATACCCAAGTTTTTGCAGCATTCAAGGTCATAAGCTGTACAAACATACTGCATTTGTGTTGCTCACCCATTTCAGCATTTCTGGCATATCTTTCGAAAGCCTGAACAAACTGCACTGGGTGGTGTCGAGTTTCCTCATTAAACACAATGCCTGAGTTTTTAAATGCATCAGCATTTGTAGGTTGACCTAAACGAAACACTGAACTACCGGAAGAGAGAGCAGGTCGACTTTGGGAATTTTGAATCGCTTTTTGATCGTATTCTTGCCATCTTGCTTCATGCCTATTTGTTAGATTTAGTAGGTTGACAGTATGTTTTGCTACTAAATTTATATCATTTGACATGGTCTTATGAATTGTGTCAACTTTTATGTTCATGTTGGACATGTTTTCGGCCATCACTTCGTTTACTTCATCGAAGGTCTCTTTTGTCTCAACTTTGTGTTTGAGTAGGCAATCCACAACGATGGCATTTTCTTTTCTTAAAATGTCAATCGCTGACATGTTGTCATTAATTCCCTGGCGTAGCACTCGTTCCTGCTTATTCAGGCTCGCCAATTTGAAACCTTGAGACATGAGTTTTGCATTTTTCAGCCTCAACTCATTTTCCACCTGACCAAGTCGTTCACTCAACGTTTCGAGTCGCGTATTCGTATGCGTACGGGTGTTTTTAGAAATTTTCAGCAGATAGTCGAAATCATTATCTGTAATTTCAGGTTGTTCAATTTCAGGAATATCCTTGTGTCCTTTTTCCTCATCGAGATGTAAGCTGGCATTCGTAGGAGGTGCAACAGCTTTCGGAGGTTCCGGTTCAAAAATCCGATCCAGGCGAAAGAAAGCTGTAGGGACAACGTAGCTTTGTTCAATCAAAGGTTCCTTAATTTTTGGAGGTACGTATTTCATGGGATCCGTCATTGGTCTAGCTGTTTTAAAAATCCAAGGTACAGGCTTGAACTCCTGAGGCTGAAAATGTACCACACTTGTTTCAGTTCCAGATTGGTAATTGGAATTTAAATCATTTGAGGCGGGTTGAGCAGCTGGTTGAGGATCCGACTTGGTCAAGTCAACAGTTTGAGCAGGTACGGTACCAATTGGTGGAGGCATTTTGGAGGTATCCGGTGGAAATTGGATACTCGGAATTCGTGATACGGATGGCCTTCTTGGCCGAAAATTCGTCGAAATAGGCAACCTGTTGTACATTCCGCGTTCATTTTCAGTGAGATCGATGCGGTGAATCGTGGTTGTCTCATTATTATTTCCGAATCCGGGTGGAGTGGGAGGGAGCAAATTCCGCAATCTTCTAGTCAGCATTTCCTGATCATCGAGTAGCTTTTTCTTTGTTTCCAAAAAACGGGTCTCCGCCATGGTTATATCCATCAACTCTTGATCCACTTTGTCCATTTCCGCTCTGACTTCATCAGCGAGGGTTTTCTGAAGGTCATCCCTGTCCTTTTCCAAATTGGCCTTATCTGCTTCCAACTGCTTGACTTGTTCAGCTGTAAGCTCAAGTTCAGCAGTGTCATCTTTTGAAGTATCATTTGTTTTTTCATTTGAGTTATCTTTTGAATTATCTTTTGATTTATCATTAGTGTTCTCTTTTGCCAACCTTTCCTTTTCTAAATTTTCCCTAACCTGCCTCTCTTCTTCCGTTTCTACTACCACGTTAACCATCTTAAAATTTTTCAGACGAAAATAAATTCTCTTAAACTTAACACACTTTTCACTAAAAGAAATGAAACAGTTCAGTACGAGATCATAAAGTATAATGAGAGAAAGAAATAAATTTATTCCTCTCTTCTACGAACGTATTCACGTTATCTGATATAACGGGTAGGTACCTAGCCAAGTAACAATAGGTACTCGAAGCTAAGCGCCGTTCGGAATAAAGAACAATAGCGAGTACGTTGCGATAAGCGTACGTTACCTCGCTATTTCACTTAGGTTTGGTTGAAAATTTAACCTTGAAATCGTTTGGCACTTTTGAACACTTTTGACGAAAATCTTTTGGTTGAAAAGTGTTTGAAAAACACGTTTTCAACTTACAAAATACACAAAAATGGGTTTTTTACCCCAAGGAGTAAAAAACGAAAAAATACATGACAAATTACACGAATGAAATGAAATTAATGCACGAAATGAAATTGAAACTTTTGCACTAACTTTTGAGTTGAATTCGAGAATACTCTTATCCAACTGTGTCACAGTTTTCAGCAAAGCTGGAGAACTGGAGAAATTCACCACCGTAGTGGGCGCCAAAATGAGAGGGTAGGATTAACTTAGACACTCATAAAGTGGTAAGTTTCCTGTGACATCCCTTACCTCTGCATTCGTTCTCATATATTAATTGATCAATGATCTCTTCACTGGATTACGGGACCAGGTCCCACGGCTAGTTCAGTGGTAAACACAATTACACTATCCCATCAGGGGAATAATTTACACTCAAAAGCAGTTGCAATCGATTTATTCAACATGTACTTCACATGGACTTTAAACGTAATACATATGCTCGCGATATACGTAATCAGTTACACGGAAGTTTACATACTGAGAGAGAGCAACTAGTGCTCTCCTCGTAGGTCGGAGCTTTCAGGCGGCCAGCTCAGTGTAACCACCTGAGAGGCCTGGGCATTCCCACCGTGACACTTTGAATAAAGGGGCATGAGAATATGGGAAAGTTGATACCTACTACCGATAGTATTTTTGGATTAAGAAAATGTATAGAAACAAAATCGTTTTTGGTGAATTTTTTTGTGAAATTTAAACATTTTTTGAACATAGCCGGATTTTAAGTGAGTGGTGTGTGTTAAGGGTTTAGTTGAGAGGGAGAGGGTAAAATTATTCACAGGTGGTTTTAAGATCTAGACACAGTTTTTTTGTTGCAATCTGCTTCCTCATCCTCTTCTTCCTCCTTGTCCAAAAAAATCACTGTCTCTCATATACCGCACCGTTTGAAATTTGAAAAAATCAGTTGCAAAAATATATTTTAAAAATTTTTTGTACAGGGATTTCATACATAGCGAATTGGGGTGGGAGGAGAAAATTTGGCCTCCTGAACTCGAATGTGGGATTGAATTTCCCATTCGTACATTTTCCCCCGAATTAGGCTATTTTAAGTAGAAATCAGTTTTTAATTTTTTTTGAGTCAAGGAATTTTAATTTTCATAATGTTTTTAGTAATATTTTTTTCGGGCTTGACTTTGAAAACACATTTACCAAAACTTCAGTTATATATTACGTACAGCACTCGAAGGTTCAGGATTTTAATTTTCGATGTATGTATTATGAGGCGTTGTGCGATTAGGGACCTTGTGGTGAAAAAAAAAAAAATCGAACGTGAAATTTGCCTACGTAATTCGCCTAGAAAACGTATTTTCTAAACAAATCATACAAAATCTGACATTCAATTTTTTCACCACAAAGTCTCTTATCGGACAACGCCTCATATATGATTTTATTTGAATAATTAAAACTGGTGATTGACAACCTTCAACTAAGAAATCCGAAAAAAAGAAAGATCAAACATGGAAGTAATGATTTAAGATTGAGAAAATCTTTCCAAGTGGTGTTCGGAGAATGAAAAAGTTTTGCTTCGATTTCGACGTTTTTTAATGCCTAATAAAACCATTTTGTTTGCGATTAATTTCAAAAATCAAACGCATTTATGAAGCTACTATACTTTCCAAAAATTTACAATATGTATTGCTATATTTTCGTGCTTTTCTTTTCACCGCTATCAGTCATTGAAAAATCGCCTATACATTTCACAATAAAAGTTACCAGCGCGCATTCGAGGCGAATAGTCCTTCAGTTTTTTTTTCCAAAACTTGTAGGGTGGATTGAAAAAAGCTTGTGAAATGACTTGAAAAGGGAAAGGTGTCAGGGGTCGTTTCGAGTGCATCTGGAGTGAAAATCGAACTCTTACTATTGAATGAAACCATATGTAACTTAGTTTTTTTTTTTGTATTTTGAAGTGTAACGATCGGTTTTGGTCATACTTATCTAAAATTAATGAGAAACAACTTTAAAAAAAACGAAAAAAACTGGAAATTTTTTTTCACTCTCCAGAAATTGTCAACAAAAAATAAATTTTTTCAAAAATTTCAAAATTTTAACTTTCTTGAGTGATGATGATTCAAATTAAAGACTCTAAATTTTTACAACGATCTTTTGTCCTTATTTCACAATGTTTTTCACTTACTCCCCTTTCCAATTGTCCAAAAAAATTTTAAAAACAACCAACTTCATCATACAGGGCTATTCTAATATGCTAAAACAGACCAAAAGTGAAGTCGGGTCTTCCGATTTCGCTCAACTTTTTTTATGAGTTCCCCTTGGTGGCTCATTCACGAAACCACGATTATTTTTTTCCAACCCTCAAGGGGGTGGGGGGGGCCTCGTAATTTTCATGCAATTGAGTACCGTTTTTCCAAACTGAGCTAACTTCAAAAACCGTGCATGAGGAAAGGGCCTTAGGTGCCATTTTTTTTCAGAAAGGCCTTGAGTGCAATTTTTTCTGGGGGAAAAAATTACACCTAGGGCCCTTTCTGGAAAAAAATGGCACCTAAGGCCCTTTCCTCATGCACGGTTTTTGAAGTAGCTCAGTTTGGAAAAACGGTACTCAATTCTGATTTTTCGCCAAACTACCCAACTCTGAAGGCTTATATCTCGAAATAAGCTGTACTTGGAGGAAAACTGTTTGAGGATTCTGAAAGAGAATTGAACGAAGATTCAAAAGTGATAATCACATTTTGGAAAGCTCAAAGTTGAACTTTTGTGGTGAAAGCTCAACTTTCATGATAAGCACAAAAGATGGAAGCTACCATTTGAAAATCTGAAAAATTACAGTGAGTTGTCCTTTTTACCCTTTTTTCAACCGACAAGTTCTCAATATGGAATCTCTAGATCCCTGGGGGGTACGGGGATCCACAATTTTGACCAAAATTCAAAAAAATCGAAAAAGTGAGTAACACATCGATTACTACTAATTCAAAGGCGCTGAGTTCGAATATGTACTCAGTTTTTTTCACCTGACCCCTTTGAATCCTCCTATTAGCCCCCTCGAAAGAGCCAAAATTTGAAAAAATGGAAAATAACGTGTGACCAGTCGTTTATTAGGTTTTTGAGGGCGCTGAGTTCGAATATTTGATCATTTTTTTGGATTTGACCCCTCAGTGCCCCCCTAGCCCCCAATTTTGGGGAAAGTAGGTTAAGACATTAAAATGGCGTGTAGCATATCGATTCTCACTGATTTGGGGGCGTAAAATTCGAATACCGACTTACTTTTTGATTTGACGCCATTCCCGTGCGCTCTAACCGAGTGAAAAAATAAGAATTTGAAGGAGATGGTCATGTTAGATCACGTGGAATGGGGTCAAGTCAAAAATTTAGTCGATATTCGAATTCTACGCCCCCAAATCAGTGAGAATCGATATGCCACACGCCATTTTTAATGTCTTAACCTACTTTCCTTCAAAAATTGGGGGGCTAGGGGGGCACTGAGGGTCAAAATCCAAAAAATGATCAAATATTCGAACTCAGCGCCTCAAAAACCCAACAAACGACTGGTCACACGTTTATTTCCATTTTTTTCAAATTTTGGCTCTTTCGAGGGGCTAATAGGAGAGTTAAAAGGGGGTCAGGTGAAAAAACTGAGTACATATTCGAAATCAGCGCCTTTGAATTAGTAGTAATCGATGTGTCCTCGACTTTTTCGATTTTTTTGAATTTTGGTCAAAATTGTGGACCCTCGTACCCCCCAGGGATCTAGAGATCCCATATTGAGAACTTGTCGGTTGAAAAAAATGTAAAAAGGACAACTCACTGTAATTTTTTCAGATTTTCAAATGGTAGCTTCCATCTTTTGTGCTTATCATGAAAGTTGAGCTTTCACCACAAAAGTTCAACTTTGAGCTTTCCAAAAATGTGATTTTTTTGAATCACTTTTGAATCTCCGTTATTCAATCTCTTTGTGTAGTTTGGCAGATTGGAGTACCGTTTTCCAAACTTCTCAAACAGTTTTTTTCCAGAAAGGGCCCTAGGTGTAATTTTCCCCAGAAAACATTTGCACTCAAGGCCCTTCAACGGCTTTTGAATTAGGCTCATTGGAAACGTGTACTCAATTGCAGAAAATTACGAGGCCCCCCCACCCCTTGAGGTTGAAACAAATCATCGTGATTTCGTGAATGAGCCCCAAAGGGGAACTCATAAAAAAAGTTGAGCGAAATCGGAAGCAACCCGACTTCACTTTTGGTCTGTTTTAGCATATTAGAATAGCCCTGTATTATGAGTTGGTTGTTTTTAAAATTTTTTGGACAATTGGAAAGGGGAGTAAGTGAAAAACACTGTGAATAAGACAAAAGATCGTGTAAAATTTAGAGTCTTTAATTTGAATCATCATCACTGCAAGAAGTAAAATTTTGAAATTTTGTAAAAATTTATTTTTTGTTGACAATTTCTGAGAGTTGAAAAATTTCAGTTTTTTTCGTTTTTTTAAATTTGTTTCTCAATTAATTTATAGATAAGTATGACCACACCGATCGTTACACTTCAAAATACAAAAAAAAAAAAAAACTAATTACATATGTTTCATTCAATAGTAAGAGTTTTCGATTTTCACCCAGATGCACTCGAAACGACCCCTGACACCTTTCCCTTTTCAAGTCATTTCACAAGCTTTTTTCAATCCACCCTACAAGTTTTGGAAAAAAAACTGAAGGACTATTCGCCTCGAATGCGCGCTGGTAACTTTATATTGTGAAATTTAGTAGGCGATTTTCAATGACTGATAGCGTTGAAAAAAAAGCACACAATATAGCAATACATATGTAAATTTTGGAAAGTATCGTAGCTTCATAAATGCTTTGATTTGAAATAATCGCAACAAATGGTTTTAATTAGGCATTAAAAAACGTCGGGAAATCGAAGCAAACTTTTTTCAATTCCTCCGAACACCACTTGGAAAGATTTTCTCATCTTAAATCATTCTTCCATGTTTGATCTTTCTTTTTCGGATTTCTAGCTTGAAGGTGTCGATCACCAGTTTTAATTATTCAAATAAATCATTATGAGGCGTTGTCCATAAGATACTTTGGTGGAAAAAATTGAATGTCAGATTTTGTATGTTTGTTTTAGAAAATACTTTTCTAGCGAATTACGTAGGCAAATTTCACGTTCGATTTTTTTTTTCACCACAAGGCCCTATCGCACAACGCCTCATATACATACATCGAAAATTAAAATCCTGAACCATCGATGCTGTACTATATATAACTGAAGTTTTTTGTAATGTTTTTCAAAGTCAACCCGAAAAAAATATTACTAAAAACATTATGAAAATTAAATCCTTGACTCAAAAAAAATTAAAACTGATTTCTACTTAAAATAGCTAATCGGGGAAAATGTACGATGGGAAATTCAATCCCACATTCGAGTCAGGAGGCAAATTTTATCCTCCCACCCATTCGCTATGTTATGAATTCCTGGTACAAAATTTTTGAAACTATATTTTTGCACTATTTTTTTCAAAATTTTTCAAACGGTGCGTATATGAGAGACAGTGATTTTTTTGGACAAGGAGGAAGAAGAGGATGAGGAAGCAGATTGCAACAAAAAAACTGTGTCTAGATCTTAAAACCACCTGTGAATAATTTTACCCTCTCCCTCTCAACTAAACCCTTAACACACACCACTCACTTAAAATCCGGCTATGTTCAAAAAATGTTTAAATTTCACAAAAATTTCACCAAAAACGATTTGTTTCTATAACATATTCTTAATCCAGAATACTAATCGGTAGTAGGTATCACTTTCCCATATTCTCTGCCCCTTTTATCCGAAGTGTCACGGTGGGAATTGCCCAGGCCTCTCAGGGTGTTCACTGAGCTGGACGCCGGAAAGCTCCGACTCGAGAGAGCACTAGTTGCTCTCTCTCAGTATGTAAACTTCCGTGTAGCATGTAGTGTGTATCGCGAGAATATGTCAGTACGTTAAATGTCCATGTGAAAGTGCATGTTGAATAAATCGATTGCAAGTGCTTTTGAGTGTAAATTATTCCCCTGATGGGATAGTGTTAATTGTTTACCACTGAACTAGCCGTGGGACCTGGCCGTAATCAGTGAAGGATCATTGATCAATTAATTGATAGTGAAGAACGAAGGCAGAGGGTAAGGATGTCACAGGAACTTACCACTTTATGAGTTAGAAGTTAATCCTACCCTCTCATTTTGGCGCCCACTACGGTGGTGATTTCTCCAGTTCTCATCTTTGCTGAAAACTGTGACACTTTTATAAGTAGTATTCTCGAATCCAACTCAAAAGTTCAGTGCAAGTTTTCAAATTTCATTTCGTGCATTAAGTTCATTTCATTCGTGTATTTGTCAGTCTTTTTTCGTTTTTTACTCCTTGGGGAGAATAAAAAAATGCAAACCCATTTTGTGATTTTGAAGTTGAAAAACGGTTGGGGGGGGTGTTTTTTTTTTTTTTTTTTTTTTTTTTTTTTTTTTTCAACACTTTTCACCAAAAGATTTCGTCAAAGTGTTCAAAGTGCCACGATTTCAAGGTTAATTTTCAACCAAACCTAAGTGAAATAGCGAGGTACGTACTCTTTATCGCACGTACTCCGCTATTGTTCTTTATTCCGAACAGGCGCTTAGTCTTCGAGTACCTATTGTTACTTGGCTAGGTACCTACCGTTTTCTATCGAATAACGTGAATACGTTCGTGAAGAGAGGAATAATTATTCTTTCTCTCATTATACTTTATTATCTCGTACTGAACTGTTTCAGTGTTTAGTGAAAAGTGTGTTAATTTTAAGAGAATTTATTTTCGTGTGAAAAATTTTCAATATGGTTAATGTGTTAGTAGAAACGTACGAAGAGAGGACAGGTAGGAAAATTTAGAAAAGGAAAGGTTGCAAAAGAGAACACTATGATAAACCCAAAAGATAAAACAAAAGATGACTCAATAAAAATTCAAATGATACTTCAAAGATGACACTGCCTGAAACTGAGCTACAGCTGACAATCAAGCAGTTGAAGTATATAGGCCAATTTGGAAAAGAACGGGATGACCTTCAGAAAAACACTCGCTGATGAATCAGAGCGGAAATGACAAGTGGTCAACAGTTGATGGATTAACGCGGGCGGTAGACCCGGTTTTGAAACAAAGAAAAAACTCGCGATGATCAGGAAATGCTGACTAGAAATTGCGTAATTTGCCTCCCTCCCACTCACCGGATTTCGTAATAATAATGAGACAACCACGATTCACAGCATCGAGCTCACTGAAAATGGAACGCGAATGTGACAACAGGTTTCATATTTCGACGAATTTTTCGTGCCAAGAAGCCATCCGTATCCACGAATGCCGAGTATCCATTTCCACCGGAGACCTCCAAATGCCTCCACCAATTGGTACCGACCTGCTTCAAACGGTGACTTGAACCAAGTCGTAATCCGTCACCAGCTGCTCCAACCCGCCTCAAATGTTTAAATCAATTACCAATCTGGAACTGAAACAAGTGTGGTACCTTTTCAGCCTCAGGAGTTCAAGCCTGTACCTTGGATTTTTAAACAGCTAGACAATGACGGATCCATGAAATAATACCTCCAAAATTAGGAACCTTTGATTGAACAAAGCTACGTTGTCCCTACAGCTTTTCCCTTCGCTGGTCGATTTTTGAACCGGAACCTCCGAAAGCTGTTGCACCTCCTACGAATGCCAGCTACATCGCGATGAAGAAAAAGGACACAAGGATAGTCCTGAAAATTGAACAACCTTGAATTACAGATAATGATTTCGACTTTCTGCTGAAAGTTCTAAAAACCCCTACGCATACGAATACGCGTACTGGAACGTTGAGTGAAAGACTTGGTCAGTGGAAAATGAGTTGAGGCTGAAAATTCAACTCATGTCTCAATGTTCAATTGGCGAGCCTGAATAAACAGGAACAGTGCTACGCAGGAAATCAATGTACAACATGTCAGCGATTGACCATTTTAAAGAAGAAAATGCCATCTTGTGGATTGCTAATCAAACCAAGTCGAGACAAAAGAGACCTTCGAGTGAAGTAAACGAGTGATGGCCGAAACATGTCCAACATGAACCTAAAGTTACACATTCATAAGACCATGTCAAATGAATAAATTTTAGTAGCAAAACATACTGTCAACCTACTAAATCTAACAAATTGGCATGAAGCAAGGTGGCAGAATACGATCAAAAGCGATTCAATCCCAATTCGTACCTGCTCTCTCTTCCGGTAGTTTCAGTGTTTCGTTTAGGTCAACTGCAAATGCTGACGCATTTTAAAAACTTCAGGCTATTGTGTTAATGACTGAAACTCGACCGCACCCAATGCAGTTTTTTCAGGCTTTTCCGAAAGGATATGCCAGAATGCTGAAATGGGTGAGCAACACAAATGCAGTATGTTTGTACAGCTTATGACCTTGAATGCTGCAAAAACTTGGGTATCACAGCATCAAAAACCGCGAAGATTTCTTCAATTAAAGGAAGAATTTTTTAAAGGATTGGTTGTCCAAAGTAAATCAGAGACAAACCAAGATTGCTTCAAACAGTGTGACATCTATGCTGAGAATGACAACTTATATCTGGGAGAAATCGAAAATCTAGATACGTTGAAATCGTGACGATCCAAAATCCCAGATAGTACCAGCATCTGTGTGATAAAATGCCAATTACATTCTTCTCGTTTCACAGACGAAATGAAAGAGCATGAGAGCTCTGCACAAAGGGGAAAAAGTTGGAAAAGGCTAAACTAGATAACCGTGACCCCCGAATAAAAGCAGGTAGAGTTGGTGCCAGTACGTCTACGTACACAAAAGATCCAAAATTAGAATGGCCCACTCCACACTCTGTTCCAAACAACTCAGGTACCCCGATTGAGACAAAAGTAACCCATAAAACGAAGGGAGTCGTGTCCTTCTCCATTAATTTAATCGACTGAAGTTCCAGTAACTTCAGAACGTCCAGCTTCCTCAGGCAGCTCCCCAAAAACCCCCCCCATTGGGACGCATTGAGAGCCTGCGGGAAACTGAAAATGCGAACTGCAATTTACAGGCATCTCAAATTTTCTAAGCCCGAATCCAAAAATCCTAGACCATTTGTTTTTATCGTGATTCGGTGCCTTTGGTCTGCGAAAATTCGCAAAAAGGTTGGGAGATTATAATTTGTGCCACCATATCTCAGACAATTGTCTTCTGATGATTTTTAAATTTCTGAAAGTGCTACTATTAGCAGAAAGCATTCTTTCTATTTGCCAATACGAATTTAAATTCGCAAATTTGCATATGAAGTTTGTCCAGAAAATAGCAAAGTTTTGAATTTTATTAGATATCCACAATGGCACACGTCATACTCCTATTTCCTATTTTCGACCACTGGACAGAGACTGTGAGTTTCCTCAATATATTATACCTACCGAAAATGTTTGGACGTTTTGCTGCGATGATCAGTCAATTTTTGTTTCAAACCATCTCGAAATTACTCAAAACCTCCAAGTGAAGCTGATACGTTTTGGAAATCAAGAAAACCCAACAGAAAGGAGGATTCATGGTTCCAGACGATCCAATTTTTCTTCTCAAGGAACATGGTTAAATTTACAGCTCATTTTCATCTCAACCTCTTATGGATGCTTTGCTCGAAGACTGACAACTGGATATATCAAAAATCGCAAGCCCTCCGAAATGTCCTGGTCAAGTTTAGAATCTCTCACAGACGCTTAGAGTAGTATTTGGATGAAATGATCAAATCAAAGATGAGCAGATTCTCCAGACTCAAAAGATCAAGTGCCTACGCCTACGTCTGTGCCTACGCCTACGTCAGCGCCTACGCCTACGTCAGTGGCCGACGCCTACGCCCCTAACGTCTGTGCCTACGCTACGCTATAAAAACCGAATCACAGGTATAATCAATCTGAATGATTTCCTGCCCTAAAACGTACAATTTTTCCTAAAGGAAAAACAGACTCAAACTCAAGAGCCTGTACAAATGCCTGAAGTGTGACCCCCAAAAACCCACCATCACCACCCATCAATTCGATGGTAGTTTAATTTACCTAATCACCTCATATGCTGAAAAAGTTGTTAAAAATTTGCAAAAATTTCGAAGCATGGAGGAACCATAACTGTTTTACTACAGATGGTATGTATCCCCACCTGACCCAATTAATCATGACGGGTCATTGACCTCCCAAATGTTTAATTTGGAAAAATCAAATTTGCTGAACCAGCAAAATGAATTTTTTCAGCTCTTCATTTAAAAAATGCATACGTACGTTAGATTGACAAGGTATCGTGTTATACTGATGTATCCAATCTCGATTATACATCCTCTGGAGATACCAGCACAAAAAATATCAAATCCGTTTGAGGACATGACCCGCGATTCGAGCGCAATCGTATCCGAACATTCCGACGATCAACCCTGCGTGTACCGTTGTATATCGGCGAGTCGCTGATGAATACGCCTTTGATACAGGCGCTTACCCAAATTCATGTCATTTCAAATGTTTTGAGAAATTTTTGCTGAGGAACCGTATTTAATTAATTTTGTTCAACTCCCCAGAGGAGTATTGCTTAGATTGGCTAATCATTAAACAATTCGTACTCACGAAATTATGCTCTTATAGAACTGTTATTTTGTAACCCAGGAATTAAAAATACCTTTTTATTTGATCGTTCCCTCTGATAGTTAGCATCCTTGGTAATTAAGTATGCAGGAATTAAAAATTCACCCCTCATACTGAAAAAACACGCCACTTTCGATGTTGACAGATGGAAGCCCCCTGTCATTTTACCCTTTTTAACAGCTGATGAATATTACGTCAATTACAGTCCAAAAGATCGACTCTCATGAAGATGACCATAATTTAAATGCTACATACATCACGAGGTACACTGGAGAATAACGATTTATTTGGACCCAGACATCGACAATGGAACCGGAAATTTTTCAAAAATTGGACCAAAACGTTGTGAAGACTCAAGAAACTAATTGGACTACCCCCGAACGTTTTGCACAAGTGAAGAAGCTCATATTGACCTTTTCAGCGTCTTAGCATTTACCCTGGAGCATATAATGGTGGAATGTCGAAATTTGAGTTCAAGACTGAAGAGGACAAATCATCAGGTGGAGAGGAGAAAGTACAGCCTCCCCATGAAGAAGATGGAAAGGATGAGAAAGCACTCAATTTGATGCGTCGCCCTGATTAATTCAAAGGTCAGGTCACCCTTTACCTCACACTTCTTGTCCAGTTGAACAAGAAAGATGGAGCATCCGCTGGACCCTCGCCTCTGACGAATTGAACGAGCAGATTACAGCCTTAATTATGTGGAGCCACCCCCCCTCGAATAACATCATGGATGGCGAAGATGACGACATTTTCGACTCTTGATTTTGTTCAAGGATTTTTACAAAGATTTTGGACCCCGAGTCTGAGAAAATATACCGCCTTCCATTCGAGGGGCAGTATATTAGTTTACCCGCTCCCATACGGCACAAATGTTCTGCGGCAGAATTTTATTCAAATGATTAACGAGTGATTCCCTGATAACAAAGGTATCACTAAGTATGTCTTGTTTGATGTTTTGCTGCGTGCTAAAACATTTAGGAAATGGTCCAGTTACTCGTTTTTGTACTTATGCGTATAGGTCAGCTGGTCTGAAGTTAAATCCAAATAAAACGAAACTTTTCCAGACACAACTGACCATCTTGGTTTTTGTACTTTGCCAAAGAAGAATTGCAAGCAAGTAACAAATTGAAAATTCGATCAATTTGTTTGCTAAAACACGAAAATGGTAAATTTCTTAAAAGATAAAAAAGAGGTATTTTTTTGGGTCCCCCCCCCCCCCCCCCCCCCCCCCCCCCCCCCAGGCCACCCCCCCCCCCCCCCCCCCCCCCCCCCCCCCCCCCCCCCCCCCCCCCCCCCCCCCCCCCTCTCTGGTTGGGTTACTGGCTTATGCCAGGTTTATACCCTAAACCATCAGATTTATGACATATACATTTTGACCTCTGACAAATTCCATTTGATGGGCCAAACAAACCAGCATTTCCAAAATTGATGAGGCGTAGCACAAAGATTTTAAGTTATGCCACCAAAAGCTGGGCCGCTTTTCCAGACACATGCCTACTGACGATGCTATGAATGGTGTCATCTACCAATGATCGATGATGAACCACGAGTCGTCATGTACGCAGTTAGAGCTTTTAAAGCAAATAAAAAGACTACACCATCCTTACAAGAGATGTACACGATCGTGACCTATTTTAAAACGAGTGTATGGTTACATTGTGGTGCGTTCCATGTAAGGTCTGATCTCAAACCTTACGTAGACAACATGCAATCATTGTCCATTACTCACCGAAAATCGCAGCCTGGCTTTCCCTTTTAAACGGTTTTTTGGATATTCGTATGATATTAAACCAAAAGTCGCTTTACAAGTTGCAAGCTCCTGACCTCACGTTTCGAGTATCCCTCAGAATTCCTGGGAAGGAGAAGTGAACTTTCCCTCAAAGTATGAGGTATTTTACAGCCTCGATACCACACCCTTTAATGGAACTTTTGGAAGATTATTCATTTATTATCACCAGAAGACCCCATTATAAGGTCAAACGATGTTATTTTGAGACTCCAGTTTTCAGAGTCTAACAAGAAACTGAAACCGCCAGGCTGCGAAAGCTCGAAAGTTCTCCCTTGTCATGGATGAAAAGTATACAATTTTGGTCAAAAAGAATCGAGATAAGACCCGATTCCTTACCTACCCGAGACGTTTATTTTACGATTTTGTCGATTTCGCACGATGCCTATGGCCATCGGGTGCAAATAAATTAGAAATGTTATTTCGAAAATGGTTATTTTTTTCCAAATGCTTAATACATAAAAGATCACTATGTCTGCGTCGTCCTGCAAATGCAACATTTTTATGGTTATTCCAAAAATTGGAGTATGCGCATATTGAAGCTTATCTATTGGTGATGTTCTATCCCTAGACCTTTGACCTGTTGTCATAAAACGGGCCTACTCGCTATCTGGTTTTGGCAAAAGATGTCTTTACGTCCAAATTTGGCTCCGGCCTACTGTGACCTATAAAGATGCAGCCATAGTGAAAGCAATGGAAGAGAATAATCAGAGCATTCATCCAAAGGTGTAACCATAAAAAGTCCATTACTGACAATGGTAACAATTTGTCAGTGAGGACTGGAACACTGATGACCAATATGGAATTACTGATGCCCCACGACATTTTATAACCCTTTGTAGCAGTCTTGTAGAGCGCAGTCGAAATCTAGTGCAGAGCGCATGCGCGTGCGTATAAACACAAGCAGACCGCTAACACTGTCCATTTATTGCTGGCACAAATTGTGCAACAGGTAGAAAATGATTTGAAAACACTTACGCCGACGTCATATGGGTTCAAACCAATGAGCCTGGGGCATTGCAGATCCAATAATCGACAAATCCGTCAAAATTCCCCCCTTTATATTTTCGTTATCACTCAACTTGGGGAGGAATAACAAACTGCACGAGTCTCGTCGACGACTAGTGCTCCCTCCTTGAGAAAAATTAGAAATGGTATTCTATTACTGACAGTGATGCTATGTGAGAGTGACGGCCGATGCGCCTGCTCCGGCAATGGCGGACCAAAAGCTAAAGTCAGAATAGAATTTGCATAAATTCCTCACTGATAAGAACTCTCCTGAACCGCATCACTCTCCCCCTTTTATGCCAACTAACAACTTAGCAAGTTAGTCGCCCATAAAAACAGCGATGAGGAACTCCTGCTATGTATGACGTTAAAAAAGCCAGAGTATATCTGACTCAAAATACTCTGAAGAAGCACTCAACAAGTGTGCACAAATGGATGGATAGAACTGGAAAATTCGAATAATAAACCGTCCTCCCATGCCTAGATGTTCAAGAGATCATTGACCGATGAATCAATTTGAGAAATTTGAAGTCAAACATCTATATTCACGCAATAATGATTTTCATCATATACTGGCTGATATTTTAGCAAAACGATCTGTATAATGACAAAATCAATACTGAAGATGAAAATAGATGAAATGACTGACAAACAGGTCTTGAAAGTTTCATTCGTGAAAAGCGAACAGCTTCAATGATCCACGATTAATACCCTTTAACAAAAAGTTTGGTGACCCCCACCCCTCGACCAAGGGGTGACCTAGTTTGCTACTGAGCATCGTCCAGTCAAATCTGATACAAGGGTACCTCACAAAGTTTTACCGAAACGAGCGACCATTTTTGATAAAACAAAATTAGGTCCTAATTGCTATGACGTGGTATTTTCAGTCAACCTGGAATCCTCTAAAACGGTAAAATATTCCGCAGATTACTCTTTTTATGTCTTTGGACAGCAAAAGCTTCAATAAAAACCCTTGTCTCCAGTCGAAGCTCATCGTAAAACAATTGGAAAAAGTCCGCGATTTGTATCCCTCATGATCAAGTGCTCTAGATTATATTGATGCCAGTTTTTACACCAGGCATATGTTACTCTCTCAAACAGGACTCAGAGCACTCGACTGAAAGATTCAAAAAAACGTCAGAGAGAACCGAACAAGGTGAAGAGGAAATCTAACTCGATCAGATATGCGACTGGGAAATTTCAGATGAGGATCAATTGAAGAGGATTCCGGTGATTAAAGAAGTTCCGGTATTTAATACGTCCATCTACGTTTACGCCTGCAGAGACCGTTTCCCAGCACGTCCGGTGTGACAAAGACGATAGGTTAATACCTCCGAAGTACTCACACCCTCCTGACTCATCTGAAAACACAGTCAATGAACGCAAGCTGAAATTCCAAATGACAACACATAGTGGAAGAATACACCCTCAGATACATTTGAGAACTCAAGACTCAGCTGGAATGCAATTCCAAGAAGAGGAACTGGAAGACCCATAACCACCCTCCTCGTGTCATTGCCCCCAACGCACCCAAACCGTAACGCGTGTCGCCCTCGAAAAATCCTCCTGGACGATTTAGGTAATTGAACTAGCTTTTAAGTCGAAAGATTAGGTAGAGAACTCCCGGAATCTGAATCCTAGCAAAAGCTTATCTTTAAACTAGTCGGATTTTAGATTTAAGGTGTTTGGAATTTCATCTCAACAGAAGACGGAGGATAAATTCTCAACTCTGATGAACACGGAGGAGTACCCTGAAAAAGCGTAAATAGAAGCGTTAAAAATAATTGATCATAAGTACGAGATAAGACTGAGAAGGTTCCCCATAAAAACTAATAGCCCAAGAGTATCCTTAAAAAACGCGGTACTAAACAAACAGGTTTGATATCGATTAGCTAGATCAAATATTGGCCAATTCGAGAATTCAACCCAATAAAAAGGAAAAATTACCCCTTGAAGTAGCAATGCTACGTTTCGCACACATTTTATTCCTACAAAGTTCAAATAAAAAAACGTGTAAAAATTCCCTTCCAAAAGGTGGTAGCAAAACCAAAATAGGTACGTACCTACTTGCGTAAAGACGCGCCTATTTGTGTTAAAATAACCTAACTTGGTAAAAAGTATGTACCTATACCAGATAGGTCATTAACTACCCAAAATACGACTAACGGTAATAAAACTACCACTATATAGGGTGGTACCTACACTTTATAAATAAAAATATTTACAAAGTTAAACAGATATACCTATACCAGATCGGACCTATAAAATAATCGAGACAGAAAACCAGTGTTCCTACACAAGATAGGTCGTTACCTACTTCGTTTCAGACGAACCTATTTGTGCGTCATCGACAACAAACAGACACAATTAGTATACCTGCACAAGATAGGTTTAGTCCCTATTACGTGTCCAGATGAAACTAATTGTGTCCTTAAAAACATTCGACAAAGAATGTGCGTTCCTGCACAAGATAGGTTTTTTACCTATTTCGTGTTCAGATGAACCGATTCGCGTCGAAAATAATCCATTTTCAATAAAATAAATATTACTTCGGAAAAGATAGACGATGTCCTATATAAAACCGATTATACCAATAGACATAGAAACCTACCTACTTGTTCAAAGATCACTATCATTGTATATAATAAATTCCCATACCAATGACGTAATTTACGACCGTATTTTAATTGTATAGGAAATTCGAATGAAATAGGTTGTTACCTACTCATCCGATAGGCCGATTGTACAAAGATAAAGCTCAGAAGTTTTAAATTTTGGTGGTTCAAAAAGTTTACCGCCTAAATTAAACTATCAAAGAGCTAGGTAAAAATTGTTCCAGAACTCAACACGTTCCATTTTAACAAAGCCGCCTAAAAAAGGTGTAATCAAAAGGTAGGTTTTCAAAAATATCGAATATAAGAAATGGTAACATCGTTGGAATTTAATAGGTAACTCTTACAGATTATAAGGTATAAAAATAGATCGCAAACACAAAGTGAGTGAAAATTATCACACATGGCAAGTCGCAAAAAGGCCGTGTAACGTGTAGAGAGTGTGAGTGAGCTGATGCGATAACGCAACGATACGCCGGATCGTACGTCGGTGCACAACTCCCAGGCCCACTTTCTCCTGTACGTTTGCTATGTCAACTGCAATGTAATTTGCCTCTCGTGGTTTTCTTTTGGCGACAAATTTCTGAATTGTTTGCTTGTGGCAATTTTGCGTATACCTTTATTTGGTTAATTTAAACTGTTTTTTCGCCCTAATTTAATTTCGAATTGATGCCAGGTTTTTCGAACGAGCTACTCAAAGGTAATTAATCCACAGGTTTTCTATCTATTATTACGTAGCATACAAAACCAGGCCTTGATTCCAGTAGCTGCATGTAATATTTTTCCGACAGATAATAATTTTTTCGATCATTCAAAGGTTTTAAAAATATTGCAAATTTTTTGCGAATTGTGACTAGATACTGGAAATTTTTTTTTAAATTCCAGGCATGGATTTTTTATAATCCGTGTATAATAAGCTGATCCTTGTTGAAAACTTCAAATGATTTTCCCAATTTGACATTTTTTTCACACACGAATAATTTTAATTTTCGAAAAACGACACCTGTCCAGAAAATTTCTTTGGAGGGGATCACATTAAGGTGGCAATATCGGCACAATTTTTTACACGCGTATTATTTTTAAGCAATTCTGTTTCCAAAAGTGAAATTTTGAGCTCGTTTTGAAATTTTATTTCCTAATTGGCCCTTGTTGACAGATAATTTAGCGATTTAATTTTTTCAAATACGAATCAATGAACCAAGGGCAGAAATTTTAATTTTAAGCCTAGAAGAATTTTTTTTTTTTTTTTAAATTTTCCGCGCGTTTTAGCAATTATTTTAATTTTCTTAATTTTAATTTTTCAAAGAAAAAGGAGAAGGGGGAAAAAAGGAAAAAAGGGGAAAAAAAAGGGGAAGGAAGGAAAAAAGGGAAAAAAACCGCTTCAAGACAGATCCAGCTACGTCGACGTGTATAATTAGCAAAGTTTTTCTACCATCCTGGATTCGACTCATTCGTCTTGTGTTCGTTAGACCGTAAGTTGTTTATAAGCATCCATTGTACTGAATATTTATTATTCTCGATAATTTTCCCACGATCTGAAAACAAAAAAAGTTCGAGTCTAATTAATTTAAAAATTGTATAAATTGGTGAGAAATATAAATCAAAAGATGCGAAAATTCTAGCACGTCACCCCATTGTGTGATCAAGTAAGGCCATATTGCCTGTAAGTCGACGGCTAGGACCCGACCCCATTAGTAAAAATCCCCGAATATTACGATCAATAAAGTAGACAATTTTTATATAGCCAGAATATCCTTTTACAGCGGCAACATGTGTTATCCCACGCGATTTGTTGCGGTATGTAATGTCCTTTAAGAAAGTCCTGCGAAGGATCGTATAAACAAAAGATCGTCGAGTCGGTAGTGCAACCCGAAGGTTGCAGGCATCTTTACACAAGTCCCTGCGTAATAAAGTTAATCAACGACACGAACCAACGCACCCTGGTTGAAAAAAAGAACAATCATTACGCATGGGTGTGATCATGCTAAATGCGCCTAACTGTTTTATTATAAGCGGACTTGGAAGAATGCTTTTTTACCGCAAAACAGAACTGATGCTCGCGTCCGGCCCATTCTCGCGCCCACGAATCGAAGACTATCTCCGCGAAAATGAGGAGCATAAACATACGATCGCCGGCAACCTTGAGGCAACTGACTGAGCTCGGAGACTACCATCGATTAATGACTGAAACGACCTAGGAGCGCGATCGCGGCGAAATTCGAGCCGAATCCAAGAAGAATTTGAGTTACTAATTAAATCGTTAGAATCCATGCCCTGGAATCAGCCCCCGATACCCGCACCGAGACAGACTCTACATCGCACCATCGACTTCAAAAATCAAACCAAAAGTTTTTCTACTCCCCCCCCGAAACGTTATCCCCCTTCGAATTTTCCTCGCAACACCGACGACGACGACGACGCGACGCCCTTCGTAAACATCATCCACCCCAGCATCGAGTTCGTCTACTAAGGAGAGGCAGCGACGCGACACTCGCAAACAAAACAGGCCAGAGGAAAATCGACGTAATTCCCGCAAGCGGACAGCATCTCCGGCTGAAATAGTTTCAACAATTTAAACGATGACACAACACGCCGAAGATCTCAAGACAGCGCGCGAACCCTCAAAGGAGCCAGTCGAGAAATCGAATTCCGTCCCCGCCTCCGCCGCCGGCCTCCTCGACGCTGTACGCGCGGTCAAGCCCCCATTCAAAATCGGTTGCGCAATTTCCGGCGGGCCCAGATGTTGATCAACACGCGGCACAGGCTCCGGCCAACTTAATATTACCTGTAGCTCCGGCCAAGCGCAAGCGTCAAATGTGGCCTTCGGACAATTCATGTACGGAATCGCAGCACCTTCGCAGCCGAAGAGCCGAGTCCACCCGCCCCCCGGAATATCCGCAGCCATTAATGCCCATAAAAATTTGTATTAGGCTCAACGGAATCAGATCGCCGGCTGTACAACAAGCGAGACTCTAGCAAACGCGGAATTCAAGGCGAGAACGGGAAAACCCGATTGACCCTTTACTACATAAATCGGCAATTGGTCGATATTCTTTGGGTTACCCCAGTAACAACAGATGTTATTACTTCCTATCGATTTCATCCTGTTGGCAACGGTATAATTCACGAGTTGTTGGAAGACAACACGGCCCTGCAGCCGGCGATCCGCGCCGAGGAGAACATTCAAAATTCCCCCCTTAATGGACCTGCCCTGACCATCGGTCAGTTGATCGAAAACGTGTTGCCAATAACCCTTCCACACTCGGCCATCCTTGCCATTGGCGAGCAAGACACAACTGTCAGGACTTACGCGCCTGAAGCTGACGTTTAATTGCGATCTTTTTTGGAAGGAAGAGGGAACTTTATCGACGAGGTGGTCGCGAAATCATAATTTTGCCACCTACGAAGTATATTGGCCAACGAAACTCCCGAACTACACTCGCTGAGGTACTCAAAAGCTATGTACATCCGGTCAACGCACCCGCTTGGGGTTTCTATTATTTTGATAGAGAAGTAGACCAGATCGTATCCAACTCAGCAGTTCGAATGGTCCAAGGCGACAACGGACTCCGATACGCACCAGAAGTCATCGCCGAGATCCAGAACGCGGTCGAGTCAAGAGCCCAAAAATGGCGAAGGAGCCGGTTAAATAGGTCAGGCAATCGCGGTAGGCGTAACCGCCAATAAAAATTTCGAAGATGTAAAATTTCGTAATTCGTTGTAAAAAAGGCAGGTCCGAAGGTATAATTTTTTCGTTTCGTTCGATGTTGCAAATGCGAAAAATTTTGTTGTTGAGTTTCTGTTTGGTCCCCTTTTTTCCCTCAAAAGTTTAAAATCCCCATTTTTTGTTTTTTGATTGTTATTTAATTTTTAAGAATGTCGAGAGCATTTTCTCCATTTTTGTGTACTATTTAATGTCAAAAGATAAAATTTTGTTTTCTGAGAAGAATTAGTTAAAAAACAGGTCCATCACCTGTCTAATTTCTTTTAATTTTGAATACGAGGTCCATTACCTCAAACCAAAAGTTTATTTTTTCTCATTTAAAAAAGAAGAAAAATTTCCAAACGGTCCATTACGCTGTCAATTTTGTTATATGAACGAGGTCCATGACCTCGCAACAAAAAGGTTCCAATTTCTTTGATTTTCACAGAAAATTTTGAAAATAGGCCTATGCCTATCAAAATTTTATTTTCTCCCCCCAAAATCGAAATCAGAAGTTATTTCGTAATATTGTTTTTTTTTGAAAGAGATCTGGTGCCCCAAGGTCCGAAAGGATTATTTTGTTTTGTAAGGTCCATTACCTCGTTTATATGAAAAATACATGTAATTTTTTTCTTAAAGACAAAGATTGAAGTTTATCTTTATAACAATAATTTTTTTTTTTCTCTACACATGTATAATACAAGAAGAAATATACAAATGTTTATTTTATATGGCTAATTATTTACAGCGTAAATATTTTACCTATAAGGTTTCCATAGGACACAAAACAGCAATAGAAAATTCGTCTGATTGAAAACGTTCAGGTATCCGACATCTCAAGAACTCGAATCTATAAAAACAAGAACAAAGGACAGCAATTATTTTTTCATCCTGGTGTTGGTTTTATTAATTTACATATTCAAACGATTTTAAAATCAGCAATACGAACGAAAAGGTTTGTTGAAAACTGTTCGAAACAACGTTAATACTCTAAAGGATGGGTAGCTATACGGTGGTTGTTTGGAATTCAATTTGAATTCTTAGTTCTATTTACTGTTTGCGTATGCATATCAACTCGAATTAATTTATCAATAAATAAATTACATTGATTTGAAAATCGTGTACATGTATAAATGGAATCAGTAGTCGGTTGAAGAAAACTACAAGTAAAGGCTAATTCCAGTACTCAAAATGATTTAATTTTGTGAAGACTTGAAAAATCTTCCTAGAGTCCAATTTCGCCGCTTTGGTTTTCAGGCCACCGCGCCAACAGTGGGCTTTGTACGCGAACTCCGTTGGCCGAGTGATTGCCCGACCAGGCCGTAGATTTTGGTAACTCTGAAAATTCACAGGTATGGTGAATGAGTAGACAATGAACCGCAGGTCCATTGGGACCTTTGGCAAGTCGCATTTGTGTTGAACACATACCTGAATGAAAAGTTGAAAAAATCGTACTCGACACGAATTCTTCATGGCAGATTGAATTTCCAGTGAATCGATTTTCCACCAAACCACACCAGAGGAATTGCTGATCGAATAATTTTCTGAAAAAAGTAAAAACGAAAAATACACGATTGATTAGTTCTCAGATTCGAATGTTATTTTTCAAAAAGTTCTTAGTGATTACATTTTATAACCTCAAGATTACCAGCAATTTGGAGAACGAAGATTGAATCAGTCTGACGAATCACCGGATGTCCAGAAAATCTTTGATACCTGAAAACGAAAAACAGACGAATCAGTGAAAACAAGTCAAAAACTTGGTTTTTTTATATTTTTTTCCAATACCTAACGCTTTTAACACCTTAGCACTCAGATAGTTTATGTTTTTTCTAAGTCCATCTCTTTTGAGCACAGCTACACCGGATTTTCCATGATGAGGTTGAGGCTTGGGCCCCTCAGATCGATACTCAAGAATTAACGGAAACGATGTCATCGAGATTAATGTCACGGATTGTGAATTCCAAATGATTTTTTTATTATTTACGTAATCTTTTGTATGCTGTGATTTTTCTATTCTTGTTGTTGTTGTTGTTTTTTCTTTTGTTACAGGCCTAGTTTTTTAAGATGTTTTTGTCAAATTTTTTTCTTTGAGGGGGGAATTTTTTGCGTATTTTGTTTTAAGCTCATCATTATACAAAAGATCCTAAAGGAGACAAATGTTCCTTTCAGGTTGGTTCAGCTTAGAGAACCACTACTCCACTCAAAAGTGTGGGGCAGTGGGTACCTCCTGGGTGACCTGTACACTTCCACTGTGATGTAGGTGTGTTGCTTTCACACTTTCATTGAGTAGGATTCTCCTACTCGCTGAGAAGGGTGAGGGCCTATGTCACGGTGGGTAATGCCCAGGCCTCTCAGGTGGTTACCCACTGAGCTGGCCGCCTGAAAGCTCCGACCTACGAGGAGAGCAACGTTGATCTCTCTCAGTATGTAACTCCGTGTAATACGTATGTATATCGCGAGAATATGATAATACAGTTTTAATGTCCATGTGAAGTGCATGTTGAATAAATCGATTGCAAGTGCTTTTGAGTGTAAATTATTCCCCTGATGGGATAGTGTAATTGTGTTTACCACTGAACTAGCCGTGGGAACCTGGCCCCCGTAATCCAGTGAAGAGATCATTGATCAATTAATATATGAGAACGAATGCAGAGGTAAGGGATGTCACAGGAAACTTACCACTTTATGAGTGTATAAGTTAACCTACCCCTCAAAAGGTACTTTGAAAAATCACTTTTTTATTTTTATAATATATTTTTTACATTATTAATTGAAAAAAATTTGTTTGAAGAAGTCTTAATAATATGATTATTTTATTCATAAAAAGCATAGGCACGAATTTTCCACCATTTCTCATATTTTAAAACAAATTACCAATGTCATTTTTCTACAGGGGATGTAAGGGTCTGAAAGGTTGACTTTTTTGAATAAAAAAATATACAGGTAAGACCATTTAAAGCAAATTTTTTTCAATTTTTTTTTTATCGCCTTCAAGTATGTATTGTTTAAATAATCCTGATATGTAAACAAGAATAGATTTTTGAAAAAATAGTAAATATCCAATTATATTTTCTAGTGAAAACATCATACAAATTTCTAACACAATTTCTAGTAAAACCTTTTTCAAAAAATTTTGACTTTCGAAAAAAATGCAAACCGATTACCCTAAAAATTTGATCAAATCTCCCCCCCCCCCCCCTGGAAAAAAGTCACAATTATATCAAATTTATGGATGTTCAAAAGGTCAAGTAACTTGATACCAATTCTCTCAATTAGTATGAAAATTAATTTTTGAGGGGAAATTTAAAAATTCAGAAGAAATTTTTTTTTGTATTCATGTTTTTTTATGTATCATTTTAGGAAATAAAATTTATAATAAAAATAAATGATCTTTAAGGAAAAAAACATACTTCCAGTTTTTCCTTTATTAAAAATAGATACGATACTTTATTATCGAGGGAAAATCAGTTTTTAGATTTTTTTAAAATCCTAGGTGAAAAGCGAAAAATCGTTTTCATTGATATTTTTTGTTAAAAATATACGTATATGTTTAGGTACCTATATATTATATTCATGAGCTTTTCCAATATGAAAAAATGTTCTCAAAAACCATTTCTTTCCAATTTGGTTGAAGCAAACTGAAAATCACCACCAAAGAATCCTTCCTATTTACAATCAATGAAAAATCAGTAAAAAATTACTGAAACACAATCATAATTCAAAGGTTAAGTGAAAAATCAATGAAATTCATTGAAAATTTAAAGGGAAGATTCACTTGAAAATCAGCTAATTTTGAGGATTCTTCCTGTGTTGAAATTTTTGACTACTTAACAATGATTTTTTTTACTGATTCAAATTGGAAATAGGTCTTTTTAGGTAAAAAAAGAATCTGCCAACAGATATCTTCTCATCAACAATTTTTTCCCGATTTCAAAATTTTATTAAATTTCAAAATACGGATTCGAAAGAATTGAGTTGGGAAAAAATTATTTACCAACTTGTTTCACGAGATGAAGATAAATATCAACCCTGAATATGTCAAATGTTGATTTTTTTAAATTTTATGGGGCATCAAAAAAAAAAAACATCTTACCTATAAAGTTATATTTTAAAAAACCTGTATAATTATAGTTTTCATTAATCCGACCCCCCTCCCCGTGCTCCAACTGATCCCTTTTCTCCAGTCTTTTAGTGATCAGAACGGAATTGAATATTTCAAAAAATGACGGGGAGGGAGAAGCGGAAAAAAAGTTAAAGTCCGATATTCGAATTTCACGCCCCCTCAAATTAGTTAAAGGAAATCGATAAATCGATATTCTACACGATATTTTCGTTTCTCAGCATAGTTTTTCCCAAAATTGAGGGGCTAGAGGGGCCCACCAAGAGGGTCAAATCCAAAAAATAAGTAAATTTTCGAAATCAGCGTTCTCAAAAACCTAACAAACGGGACAGGTCACACGTTTATTTTTTAATTTTTTTGAATTTTCAAACCCAATCTAGAAAGGCTAATAGGAGGGGATTCAGCGGGGTCAATGAAAAAAACTGAGTACATATTCGAAATCAGCGCCTTTCGAATAGTAATAATAGGAGTGTTTACTTTACTTTTTTCGATTTTTTTTATTTTAGTCAAAATTGGAACCCCTGTACCCCTCAGAGGTCCTGAGATCCATCTTGAAAATTTGTTTGTTGAAAAAAAGGGTAAAAAGGGCTACCACTGTAATTTTTTCAGATTTTAAATGGTAGCTTTCATCTTTTTGTTTTATTATGAAAGTTGAGCTTTCATCCACCAAAAAGTTCAATTTTGAAAGCTTTTTCAAAATGGTAATTACCGTTTTTGAATCAACTATTAATTATTTTTTTACATCCCGCAAACCAGTTTTTTCCCCAAGTACAACCTAAATCTCGAGAATATGACCCTCTAAGTTGGTAATTTAAAAATGCAAAAATTTGGAAATTTGCATGGTGGGGGGGGGGGGGGGGTCCTTTTTTTTGAAATTTCGAGGCCCGCCCGCCCCCGAGGGTGAGAAAAGAAATAATCGTATTTTTGGTTAAAATAGACCACCCCACGGGCAGCTCGTAAAAAAAAATTGAGTGAAATCGGAAGACCCCGACTTTCATTGGTGGCCTATTTTAGTATAAAATAGCCCTGGTACAATAAAAAACAATACTCTGGTTTTTTAAATTTCAAATCTTATTCAAATTTCTCGAATAGATTTTTAGCAAAACACCCGCGAGACCAGAAATACTTTTCTATACTGTAAAAAATTCAAATTACCTCCTTCCTCTCACAGCTTCAACTCCCAGTCAGAATTTATATAAAACTATTACCCTCAGTCTCTCACAGGGCTGCTAAAACTTTAAATATTTGATAATAAAAATTCACAACTTCTTTTTTCATCGAATGAAACGAACGATCACGAAAAAAACCACCACAGATCAAAAGATCGGAATATTCGAAAATTCCAAACTTCCAAACACGTGTATGATTAAACGATGGACAAAAAGGGCAATCGAAATTTCCCCCCCCTCGTTGGCCAACGTCCGTAGCTTCATTTGCGTGTTCGCCACCAGCAAAAAATTTTAAATTCAAGAAACCCAAATTATTTCACCTTTTTGATTTAGATGCAATAATTAATAAAAAATTGATTTCAAAGGTTTGAAAAAATTTTATAGACTTTTTCAATTCGTAATCCATCGATCGTTTATTTTCGGGAATTTTCGTTTGAAAAAAAATGCTAATCTAATTTGGTAAAACCGCGTCGAATGGATTAGGTATATGGATAGATTAGGACATAGGTAATAGGTATTTACAATTGGGGCCATTATTTTCGGCACGTGTGCGTCATTTATGTCTGGCGATAATTGAATTCAAAAGTATCCAATTCAACAACAGTATGGGTTTTAAAAAAAAACTTAGATGTTTATATCCCTTTAAAACCGAGAAAATCGAGTATAATTTTCCTTAAGATAAAATATTATAAAAACCTAACGTGGGTTTCTGGATAGCATGGTAGTAAAAGAATATAGTTTTCGAAAATCTTCGGACGGAAAAAATTTTACCCAAAAAACAAAATTTAATTTGTTCCTCAAAGAGAAAAATTTTAATCCCCAAAAGTTTTAGCGCGCGTTTCAAAATTACCGCGTATTAAAAACATGCTTTAATTGGTATAGATGTATATGTAATGTAATACGTATTCAAAGTAGCATCGGGTATTACTTTTCTGGGTCGGGGAAAAGGGAAATCTCTCCGGACGCGGTACGAAAAACCTTTGCCGCACGTTTCGCGCTTTTAAAGAGGACGCCGCGTCTTTTTAAACTTAACCCTATTTTTACTTATCGGATTAGATTTGGTCTGGAATAGGCGAAGATTGATCTTAAATTATCAAAAGTTGAGGACGAAGGCTTTTAATATCCGGGCCCTTTTTTTTCACGATACAGGGAAAACCTCTTTAAATTTACATATTTGAATTTTTGGCGGTTTCCCCTATTGGGGTAAATTTTAAAACCCGGCCCCGTTTTTAAAAAACTACACGTAATAAATGGAATTTATAAAACTAAAATATACCTACTCCCATATTTTTTGGGCTCGATACGAGGGCCCCCCGCGCATTTTTTCCGCATTTCCCAACCCCTTTCATCAAAAATAACGCCGCCCTTAGGTTTTATAATGTATACAAAATAATCGCCCTTCTACTCTTCCCCGCACCCCCGTACCATACATTTTTACGGGGTTTACCCATACTTCTCGATCTGGGAAATTTTACTCGTGGGCCCCTCGGATCCCCTGCCAAATTTTTCCCGCATAAATCTTTCCCAAAAGCCCCCAAAAACGCAAAGGGGTTACAACGCTGTCCCTTTTTTCCGTGGAATAATTTTATTCCCAAAACAATCGAGTAATTAGTTACATCGTGGTGTAAATCACAAGTACCCGAGAAAGAAAACGCTTTTTGAAGTCAAACTTCCCTTTAAAAAGGGTTTTTGCTGGCTTTATTTTTTAAAACCACAGCCCCATGAAAACTCAAATCGGGCCCAAACGTCATTCAATATCAAAAGGGAAAAAATAACCTTTTCGTCCTAATACCGCTTCCACGTTGAAAAGTACTCCCCTGTGGAAAAAAAAAAAATAAATTTTGGATTAATATTTGCAGAATTTGTAAGTTGACAAATTTAAAAAAATATATTTTTTTTTTAAAAAAGAAAAATACACATCGGAAAAAAAAAAAAATTTTAAAGGGTAAAATTATGAAACCCCGCCCAACGTTGACTCCAAATTTTTTTTTACCAACAAAAATTTTCCCAAAAAAAGCAAAAAATTCTCATGGTTTTCCACTTGGGTCTGAAAAAAAATTTTTTTCCCATTTTGGAAAGGGTATGGACGGATAAGGGGGGTTTAATTTGGGGCCCCCCCGGGGCTTTTGGGTCCTAAACACCTCAAGTGTGTATATTGACTAGAAAAAATTTTTCAAAAAAATTTGGGCCCCTACCCCCCTCTCTTTTGGACTATGGCCATTTTTTTTTGCTTATTTTCAAGAAAATTTTTTAATTTTAACGGAAGTGGGAAAGGAAAATTTTTGTTTTTTGGCACAAAATTCCCTCGGTAAAAGGTGTATTTTTGATCCTTTTTTTTAAAATTTTGGTTTCACTCCTTTTACGTTTTTTTGGTTTATTTGAAGTTTTTCAAATAAAAAATTCCCTTTTAAGCGAAGAGCGGGCCCCCCCTGGAAAAAAATTTTTAAAAAATGTTTTTTTAAAGTAAATTTTTTTATGTATTTGGTTTTTGGGGATTTCTTTGAAATAAGGGCCGAAAACGCGAAAAACCCCTACAGAAATGTTTTAATTTTTTGCAATTTTTTAAAAATTTTAGGCTTTTATAGAAAAAAATGACCCAAAGGGGAACCCAATTTTTAAATTTTGTGGGTTTAGCAGGGGCAAAAAAACCCCGGGAAAACCCTTTTCGTAATAGTTTTGAAAAAAAATTTCAAAATTTACCCTTTTTCAAGATTTTAATGGGGAAAAAAATGGGAAAAATTTAGACAGTTAAAACGATCGCGAAAAAAAAGTATTTTTCGGGGTATTTTTTACCTGCTGAAACACGAAAATGGATTTTGGGTTTTTTTCATTTCGGGCATTTTTTCATGTGTCTAAACCCCTTTCTTCACCCCAAGCCCCCCCTTCACACCCTTTTCTTCAATTTTTGTAATTTTTAAGGGCTTCGCCGAAACCCTTGCTTTAAACGTATTTAGAGTTGGGAAATTTTTTAGGATAGGGGTTTCATTTTTTCCCCTTTTTTTAAAACGTTGATTTTTTTGGGAGTCCTGGAGTTGAAAACCCCCCATTTAAAAATTTTCCAAAAAACCTAATTCTATTTAAAATTTTATGTTATTGGTTTTTGAATACGGTTTTATTTTTTGGAAAAAAAAATGGGTTTTTGTTTTTTTTGACCAAAAATGCTTTCCCCCCCCCAAAGCCCCCCAATGCCCCCCCAAAAAAACCCCCCCTTTGAAAAACAATAATGAATTTAAATTTTTTACAGCGCAACAACGGATGCCAAAAAAGATTTAATTTGGGGAAAATTTTTAAAAAAATCAAGCTCTTTTATGCCCCGCTCCTGCTTTTGTGAAAAATTTTTCAAACCGAATTGTAATGTTGGGTTTTTGTGGAAAAATTTCAAAAAATTATTGTTCGAGATCTGGGGGGCACAATATTTTAAATCCCTTGGCAAGATTTAAAGTCAAAGACATTTGGGGGATACAGGAAAAAAAATTCACCATCACTCCTTTGTACGGTTTCTGTAGCTGAAATTGGACCAAAAAATTTTTAAATGGAAAAAATTTTGGTTTTCGACTAATTTTTGGTCGTGAACACGAATATGACCCGTAATTTTGTGTTTTAATAAATTTTTTTGGGTCGAAGAGACCCGAAATTCAAACTTGAAAAAGAGGACGTTTTAGGGGGAAAAAGACGAAAAGAAAAAAAAAAAATCCATATTTCCCTGCTCGCAAGGGCAAAATACCCCGAAAATACGTTTTTTTGCGATCGTTTTACTCGAAAGTCTCGAAAATTTACTTTTTTTTTTCCCTTAAAAATCAGTGAGAAAGGGTGAATTTTTAAATTTTAATCAAAAAAATATTACGAAAAGGGTGGTTTTTCCGGGGGATTTTTGACTGCGAACACAATTTTAAATTGGTTTCCTTTTTTGGTCCCTTTTTTTTATATAAAGCGCTCAAAAATTTTTTAAAACTGCTAAAATTACAAATTTTTTTACGGTTTTTTCGCGATTTTTGGGCCCTTTGTTCAAAAAAATCGGGCCAAAAACCCAAAAAAAATAGTAAAAATTTACAAAAAAAACCTATTTTTTGGAATTTTTCCCGGGTGGCGCTTTCGCTTATATTTTATTTTTTTACGATTGAAAAAATTCAAATGACCGAAAAAACGTGAAGGAGGCCCAAAATTGTTTTAAAAAAATTTCATGAAACACCTCTACCAATTAACTTTTTGCCCCAAAAAACAGAAAAATTTTTTGCCTTTTCCGGGTTTAAATTAAAAATTCTTGAAAATAATGCAATAAAAAGGCCCCTTCCGAAAGAGAGGGGGGTAGGGGTCCAAAATTTTGTTTAAAAAAATTTTTTCTAGTCAATATACACGACTTGAGGGGTTTTTGGAGCCCAAAAGGCCGGGGGGCCCAAATTTAACCCCCCATCCCCCCCCCCCCCATACCCCTTTTTCCCAAAAAAAATTCTCGTTTTTATCATTCGATTAAGAAATTCAAAGAAAAGAGAAAGTGTTGAAATTTCTTGATTTTTGCTGTAAAATCATTCAAATTTCTGTTTTTTTTTTTTCTGCTACTAAGATAAAATTCTAGTTATTTTCGGGGGTTTCTTTAATTTTCATGCCAGTAAACACCATGCTTTTGTAAGATTTGTATTTTAGAATTTGTGGAAGATTTTTTGAGAGATGCCCCCCCCCCCCTCCCAAAAAAAAATTTACCCGCGCATAAAAATTTAAAACAAGTTAAAAATCGCCTAATATTGGGCCCCGGGTTTTCAACATGGAGCACCGAAAAGATATTTTTTATTTTTTTTTAATTAAGACCGAAAACAACCCGGGCCCTAGGTATTTTGGAACCGGGGATTGGAAAATGTGATCAACGATTTCTTTAAAAAATTTGAAAAAAAGAATTTTTTTGGGGGGTTTAAAATCACTTCTGTCCCTTCAAAAGTGAAGTTAGGCAAAACGTGTATACCAGAAATTTTTTTGCATTTTTTTTTCATTATCCTAGATAGGTACTTAAACTAACTATTTCAGTGAAATTTGAAAAAAAAAAAATTCAAAACACCCGTAGCCCCCCTTTAAAAAAGAAGTAGGCCCAAAAAATGTATAAACCCCAATTTTTTGCAAAAAATTTTTTTTTTCCATCCTTGATACTTTTAAATTTTTCGGGTTTTTTTTCAATTTTTAAAAAAGTGCAAGTGGTTGGGATACCAAGGGAAAACATAAGGGGTTGAGATCAGGGGCAAGAAACTCCCCGCGCCTAGGCTATTTCTTGGTACTACCCTCCAATCAGGTTCCACACCCCCCTATGGCCGGGGGAAAGGGGGTTCAAGTGCTATGGGGTTTGAATGGGTAGCGGGGGGGGGGGGGAACCAAAATTTTTGAAAAAATTTCCCCAAAACAGTAAAAACTTCTCCCTCAAAAAACCTTAAAAAAATTTCCCAAACATTTTTTTTTTTTACAAATTTAAAATTTCTATAAAAGTTTTTCTGCCTCCAAATCCCGAAAAAATTGAATAAAAACGTAAAAATTCAACAATTTATACTTCAAATTAGATGTTTTAAAGATCCTTAAAAATTTTTACAAAGAAAAATAGGCAAAAAATTTTGAGGCCTTTGGAAGGGGGAGGGAAGCATAATTAAAATTTGGAAAATTTTAGAAAATTTACCCCTTTTTGGGTCATGGAAAAAAATAGGGGCTTTGACCTAAACAATACGGTTTTTTTTTTCCAATTTTTTTTAATTTTTTTTTGAAAATTCCTTAAAAAATCCGGAAAATATAACATTTTTCAAAAATTAAAAATTTTTTACGAACCTTTGAATTCCTCAATTTTAAAAAGGTTTCATATTATTTTTCCCGGGAAATTTGGGCAAGCTGGATAGGGGGTTTTAAAAAATCCCTTTTTTAAAACTAAAATAAAAAAAAATTTTTAAAAAATAATTTTTAATATTTAAAATTTTTTTTAAAAAAAAAAAAAATACGTTTGTAAAAAAAAATGAGAAAAGTATTTTGTAAATTTTTCAGAATGTATTAAGGCTTTCGAATTTTTTTTACACAGCCCTTTAAAGTAGCAGAAATTTGATGAATTCGCTTCTAAGTGGGGTTCCTAATATGAACCTACAATAGTTTATAAACAGAGTCATGAAATTCGCGGTGATAGATGGTTTCAATAAATAGACGAAAAAATTCTGAAACATTCAACCCCACTAAAATTGAAGTCTACAGTTCTTAGTGGTCATGTGGGTAAAATGTCGAATAAATTAAAACAAAGATATTTTTTAATTTGAAATCGACGATACTGGATTTGGAGAAAATTTTCCCAATTTAAAACCGTTTTCTCAAAATTTTTGTCACTTTCGTTCACTAAATTTTATATCGAGGCAGTAAAAAAAGATAAAGTAGAATTAAAATTTTAAATAAAATCGGGCCGAAATTACCTTTTCCCAAAGTCCCTATCTCAATTTCTATTTTTTGTCTAATAAATGAAAACAATTTGCGCAAATTTTTGGCAAATTTTGAACGAATGAAAAAAGTCGAATTGCTTAACAAACCGGGACGATAAAATTGTCGTTTTTCATGGTCTTTGTTTCTCGGATATGGATATTTTTTTCGAAATTCGAAGTCACCGATACCAAAGGGTCTCTCCACATTACATAGTGAAAATGGCCCTTACCCCAAATTAGACCAAAAGTGGTCCTAAATGTTTCCCCCCCCCGTGAAAAAAACCCCCAAAAAATTTTTTTGACCCCACCCCCACCCCCCTGAGAAATTGCCCCTAAATGTCGAAAATTCAATTTTTTTTCTAGGATGGGTGGTTTAAAAATTTCGTTTTCACAATGGTAGACCTTTGTAGGTGATTTATGGGCATTTTTTCAATCAAATTTTCTTAGTTTTTTTGCGCTTTGAAATTTTCAAAAAATCATTTTAAAAAATTTTGGGGGTAACATGGCTGATTTTTTTCCCATAATTTGGTAGTACCCTCAGGTATAACATATATTTTTTTTTCAAAAACCAAAAGGAGTGCAGTTGGTCAAAAAAATTGAAAGTGAATCAAGGTATGCTCGCACCAATATCATACCCCCAGAGCACCGTGGGACCCATTGAGTGCCCGCGCTTCAAAGCCCGATGCAGTAAGTATACGCATAAATTTTAAATTTTTTTTGGTACGAACCCCCCCCCCCCATTTTAAATCCCCGTGAAAAATTTCAGGTATAATTACCCCGATAAAAGTATTTAAAATTTTTTAATTAAGCCTTGAAGACTTTTTACATACTTGAAAATTAAGCTTTTTGTGAAAAATTTTATTGTTTCCAACTTTTCTCTGAATGTTCATTTGGCAAAAAATTCTCCGAACTTCTGGCTGGGTGAAACGAGAACGAAAGGTTTTTTAAAAAACTGTAAATAAGCTGAAAAAAACTATTTTTCCATGAATAATATGAAGGGAAAGGGTTAAGGGCTCAAATAGGTTGATTCCAATTATACCTAATTATTTATAAGATATATAAAATCCATAGATTAAGTAGGTATTTTTAATCTATGATAAAATCCCTCCCTTCATAAAACTTATAAAACTATTCTTAAACAAAACTGAAATACCCAATGACTCAAGATTAAAACCCAGTTTAATAATTGATTTATAAAAAAGTAAAGATTTTATGGTATAACACGTTTTACAGGGGTAAAAAAAAAGTTGTCGTGCATTCTGGGGGTTTAAAAAAATTTGATCAAAACTCATCAAAAAATTAATTTGGGTTTTTAATTCTTGACACGAGTTTGAGTTAAAAAATGAAACTTTCCCAAGAGAGGTGTTTGGGAAAAAAAATCCCTCGAATTTTTTTCCCCTTTTCCCCCCCAAAAAACTAAAAAAAAAAAAACCTCGAAATTTTCAATCAAAAATTTAAAGCAAAAAATTAAACCAAAAGGGACGCTTTTTAAATTTCCGAAACCCGCCCCCCCTTCAATAATGAATGGGAAATTTTCGGGTTTTTAAACGGCCAAAAAAAGTCCCCAAATAATACAAAATAATGGGAGGGTCCCCCGGGTCTTCAAATTTCAAAAAGAAAAAAGCCCCCAAAAACCCGTTTAAAAAAATGATTTTAATTTTTTACTAACTTTTACATTCCCGGGGGGAAAAATTTTCAAAAAAAAAATCATTTCCCTAAAAAAAATTTTTTTAAACCAAAAAGGTTCAAAGTAAAATCCTTGAGCCTGGCTTCGAAACTCGCATAGGGAGGAAATTTTTTTCATCTCAAGTTACCCTAAAAAACCATTTTTATAATAAATTTCGGCCCAAATTTTTGGGTCGAAAATTGTTTCACGTAGGTAAAAAACTTCCCATTCTGTTGGATGTCCCCATTTTTGGAAATTAATTAGAAATTTCAAGTTTTTTCTGAATTCCCATTTTTTTTTCTAAATTAAAACCAAAAATTTTTCGGTTTTTTTTGTTTTTTTTTAAAATTTTTCCCCGTGATTTTTTCGTTTTCAATATTTTTAAGTATTAAATTTGGGGAATTTTGGGTTTATTAAAAAAAAGTAATCAAAAATTTAAACGATAAAAATCCTTCTTAGGGGACCAAAAATTTGTACTATTTTCAAAAAAAAACGGGAAAGGGAAAAAAAAATCGAAACAAAAAAAAAGGGACAGAAGAAAAAAAAAATGCATTTATCGACGTGAACCCAACGCGGCGACATGAAATCAAATTAGATACGAAAAATAACAATATAAATTCAGCACGTCGTAATGTTTTAAAACCCAATAAGTTTGGCCCTTTATCGTTTTTAAAAAATTTTTTTTTGCGCCCGGGTTTTTTTTCCCAAACCCCACCAGCGAATGTGTTTTTTGGTTTCATATGGGGAATATATAATTTAAAAAAGTTTAAGCCCGGGTGTTTTATACGTATACATAAGTATGTTTAGTAATATAAAGGCCCGCTCCCCAAAGGGAAAAAAATTTTTTAATTCTGAAATCACGGAGGGGGTTTGGGTTTTCGAAAATCTCGAATAAAAGTTCAAAATTTTTTTTATTTATGATTTATTTTTGGGATTTTTTTGACATAAATTTTTAGTGAAAAAGTTTTACTCCCTACCGCTCCGCCCGAAACAAAAATATAAATTTTTTAAATTTTTTGTTTAAAAATACCGTTGTGAAGGAAGGGAAAAAAAGGGAAAAAAAAAACCCCCGCCCACGTTTTAAAAAGCTCTTTTTTTGCCTTGTAACACGCCCAAAATATACGCGTTTTAAAAGGGGACACTTAAGAACCCCTAATTTGTTAAAAATATGGGCGCGAATAAATTGCCATGCCATTTCGGGTTTTTGGTAAAGGGAAGTATATGTTAATTTTAATTTTTGTAAAGACTTAGGTAATTTTAAAAGAAAAAAATAAAATGTTTTTAAAGGGGGGAAAAAGGTAAAAAAAATTCTCGAACAAAAATAAGGGCGAGGGGGTTTAAAGACCAAAAGGGACAAATGACAATTTCGAAAAAACCCTTTTGTTTTAAATTTAAAATTAAAAAAAAAACTTTGATGCACGCAAAGTTCACAAAAAGCAT
>JAVBJF010000779.1:0-51583 GCA_033439095.1 Pseudococcus viburni | reverse complement strand
AAAATATCTGCATTTGAAATGTAGTGTTATCAAAGACTACTAAAAATCTCATGGAAAGACTACCTACATAACCAATCAAGTAATTTTAGAAAGAATAGGAGAAGAACAGAAAGTTCTGTTAAAAACAAGAAGATAAAATACATAGCGCAAAAAAATTGAGATAATGGTATCTTCATGCTAGCTGTATAGGGGAAAGTACAAGGGAAAACAACAAGAGGAAGAAGGTGGTCAGAGCTACTAACAACAAACTCACCAGATAACTCACTTTGCAAGACCCTGACAGATACCATCAAATGCGCAAGGAGCCGTAGCCGCCAAATATAGGCAAAGATATAGATGCATGTAATCTCCTGTCAAGGAGACGCGACTACAATGACGACTTCATTATTATAAAAAACAAAATTTACCTAAAATTGTTTTCCAGAAAAATAAAAAAAAAAGGAGGGCATTTTGGCATAATTTATCATGTGGGACTGCCTGTAAGCAATTTCCGTGTAAGTAATCCCAACGTTCATCTCATTAAATGGAAAATTTTTACAGGTGTTGCAAAGCGCAACGTTCCCGAATGTTAATTTCTTTACTCGGCGATATCTCATAAAGAAAGCGTTTTGGGTCCATGTTGAATATGGCATTTTTTGTTTGTATCGATGAGTAGGATATGTGGTTTAAATAATTCACACCTTAACCGGATCACCCTACATATCTAGACTCACATATGTTATGAATGATACATTGAGGAGGTTGGTATCAAAGTGAGACAAACGCCTTTTCGGTTGGTTTTGAGTAGTGTTGGGCAAAATCGATTATTTGAAAATATTTGTCAATTGAATTTTTTTCTTTATTTTAGCCCCAGCGCTGCCACAAAAATTTCAAAAATTCCTAAAATGGCTAAATCACACGTTTCTCAGAGATCCTTACAAATTTTGAGCGCCATTTGGGATTGAAGAGGGGCATAACTTGAATTTTAGAAATTTTATGAGAACTTTTCCGTTTTTTGGGCCAAAATTGGGAAAAAATAAAATAATCGAATATGCATATGCGATTATTTTTTACTGAATATGTAATCGATTAATCGATTGTCGATTATTCCGAAAAAATCGATTATTTTGATAATCGATTAATAATCGCCCAACACTAGCTTTTGAGAAAATCAATGTTTTTTATTGGGGGAAAAAAACAAGGAGGAGAAAATTATGGATATTTGGCAAACTGCAGTGGTAACACTAACTAAAAAAAATATGAAAAATATTTTCCTTTCATTCTGATCTGACTCACTAGGGCACTAAAAGTAAAAATGCACTGTTCAGGAAATAGTGTCTTACCTAGCTACAGGGTACACCCTTTATGAGGAAAGAAACACCAAATTTTCGTCTATTGGTATAATTTTTTCACACGAAATTTCATTTTTCCATCTAGAAAATTTGATGCTCTGAAATTAGAAAAATTTTCTTCTTTTGAAAATGATTTCAAGAAATCTGAAGAAGTACAGGAAAACAATTTTTTCATAGCAAAATAATTTTGACAATTTTTTGTGTTGGAGGAAATGGTGGGAGCGAATATCAAAAAATAAAGAATACGTTAATTTCAATTTTTGAATTTCTGTAGGCACCATGAAGACAGTAAATCGATCATCTTTAGTTTGTTTTCAATTGCATTTATAAACTTTTTTGTAAATTCGAGAAATTCTGAAAAAAGTCAGTTTTTTCAATTTTTTGGGATGGGAAAATGTCATCGAAGATCCTGAAAAAATACTGGAAATGTCTTGCGTTTGGGTTCGGAGACGTTGGGGGAGGGGGGATGGAAGGGATTTACATAGTTGAAATTTGCGATTTGTGTTGTCAGATAGTTTTTGAATTCGAAAGGTAATTTAGGATTGAAGCAGTAACTAAATTATAAGTACCAAGGTAGGTAATGTTTACCTCTTCATTTTCCCATTCATCAGAAGATCTCGGAGAAATAGGGTGTCTATGTTGCTCCAGATTACAAACAACATTATGATGTAGATCATTGCATTCATCTGTTGATGACGATTTTCTGTTGTTTAAATTCGAGCTGTAGAAATCCGTGATTCTCAATACGTCCTCTGCTGCCAACGTAGCTTTTTTATTTTTCAATAACACCGACAATGTGTCTCGTCTGCCAGCAAGAGCTGCTCTCAGAACAGGAGGATAAAATTCAGTATCGAGTATACGAACGTTGCATTTTTCATCGGCCAGCAATACATTTAAGGTATCGATGTCTGATTTTTGAACAGCTTCGTGTATCGGAGCCAGGCCAGTTTTTTCATTCACTCGGTTGATTTCGGCGCCATGCTCGAGCAGTTTTTTCACAAATTCGTAATTGCCACTCGAACGACAAGCGATATCCAATAATGTGCCAAAATACGGATCATCGTAGAAATGATTCACATCGAATGGGTCGTCCTTGTTGTCTAAAAGTTGGGCGAACTGTGTGAAATTTTTTTCTTCGAGTAGTTCCAGTAGTTTTGTCGGTAAGGTTTTCGTCAATTCAATATCATCCATTTCGATATTTTAGTATTCCATTAGCGTGCACCTGCGAAAACGTTTACCATCAGTTGAGAATGGAGTGTTTTTTTTAATCAATTGTTTATAAATAGGATCAAGTTTCTTACGTTTCGTCTTTTTTTCCAAAAAATAATGTATTATCGATTAAGGTAGGTACCGTAACTGACCGAATAAGGACCACTAACTGCATTTTGCTTCTGGATGCTTCCCAAACCATCAGATCGCTTGAAAGCTCGTTTCGACACTTTATACCTATGTACATCGTCGGAAGCTTTTACAAAAAATCTCCCTCCGGGCCTTATTAATACCACGTGGACTAGTGATGGCATAATGCGCACATATTCTCGCGCACGCAAAAAACGACAGCTGAAATACGTACAGTGGACCCATACTTTACTAAATACAAGCGCATATTCTGACTATCATAATTTTTTACCAAAAAAAGAAATGTTTTTCGTGAAAAAGTGCAACAAAATACATTCAAGTGAAATTCACATCATGTAAAGCGTACATACTGAGGTGGCAAGCTAAAATTGGTAAAATTTGGTGTAGATGCTGCATGGTTCATTATTCGGACCCGGCATCCCCCGAAATTGTGAATCTCTGCCACCAAATCAGTTTTTGACTCAAATCTGTCAAAATATGTATTGGAAAATTAGATTTTTCAACTTTAAATTCTAAAAAGCTGTTTTCAAATTCCATGGAAATAATTTTAGAGTTGAAAAAATTGGAAAAAAACTTCGGGAGTTCGAAAAAAAATACAAAGAAATTAATAATTATGTACCTAGTAGGCAGAAATTTGAGAAAAATTTCAAGATTGAAAACAATTTTGAGATACAATTTAAAAAAGTACCTACATGAAAAAATTCGAGAAAATTTTAGGTTTGAGAAAAATTTCGGTGTTGAAAATAGGTAGTTGAAAAACAAATTAAAAATGGCAAATAATTCAAAAAAATTGGAGTTGAAATTTGAAAAAAATTTCGGAAAAAATTTTGCGCCAAAAATCCGGAGTTGAAAGAAATTTAAAAAAAAAAGAGAATCAAGTCGTACGTGACCTGAAAAAAATTTAAAATAATTCGTATATACCACGAAAAAATGGGAATCAATTCGTATATCTTTTCACAAGATTCATTGAGAATTAACTCACCTGCAGTCAAATGAACAAAAATTTGGTCTCTAAAACTTATTCCACGACAATTTTCGGTATTAACAAACCCAAGGGGACTGGAACTATGATTGATCAAAAAGAGGGAATTTTCTCCAAAAATGTGATTTTTGGCTTATATCTGCTCAATTATTGATCCTAGTACAAAAATTGGGGTCTATAAAACTTTATCTTCGCCAAATTTTCTTGTCAAGGGAGGCTGAAACTACATACATTTGAGCAAAGAGAGGGGTTCTGATGTGATTCATTTCATGTAATGCTTTTTTTTATTTCCTGGAAATGGCATTCTACATTGAAAATACCAATTTACTAATGATCAGCGTTACCAGGCGAGTGTTTAGAGATATCACACGACTTTTTTGATTTAGGGAATTTCCCATTTTTTGGCTCGAGAATATTCTCTGTGCCATCACTAAAGTGGACTTCATAAGGCTCAACCTGAATTCTACACAATAAAGCCAAAATTTGAAGAATCTGCTAAGATAACATTTCTGTACGATATTTCACGATATTCGGCCCTTAGATTTAGAAAACAACCAAAATCAAACACACGGCGAAATTCTACATAAAAAAGACTTATTTGCAAGAGAGGTATTCCAACTCAAAGTAAGATTTTGAACCCAAAAAAAAAAATCGAAAGTACACATCATAACAGGACCCCACATACAAAATTTCAGATGCTAAAGTTCATTTCTCGATTTTTGGCAAATTTTTGAAATTTCAAAATTACCTCCACCCTGCGAAATATGAAATTTGATCTAATCAACTAAAAAAACTGAAATTTGGTATATACCCTATTTTCGACCTCCCGAATCGATTGGAAGCGGTTTCGAGACGTTTCGAAGCTACCACAAAATTTTGGAATTTTCCAGCGCTGGAGAAAGGACCATGAAAATGGCAAATATGCACTTCAGCATCTATAATCGCGGATTAACCATATTTTGGTGACTCATTTGAACGATTAAAACACAATTTTCCAAAATTCGTTACTTTGAGTTCAAATTCGTATTTTTAGGCAAGAAATTTTCCTGAAAAAAATTTGAAAATTTTCTGATTGCTCCGAAAAGTCTCGAAACCGCTTCCATTCGAATTCCAGAGGTCGAAAGTAGGGTATCTACCAAATTTCAACTTTTTACCTCGATGTATGCGCATTAGGCAAATTTTTAAATATTTTCCAGGAGAATTTCTTGCCCAAAAATGCAAATTTGAACTCAAAGTAACGAATTTTGGAAAATTGTGTTTTAATCGCCAATTAGGTCACCAATATGGTTAATCCGCGATTATAGGTGCTGAAGTGTATGTGGGCAATTTTTATGTGAATTTGTCTACGTTTCATGAGAAGGGGTACCACCCCCTCATCACAATGAAAAAAATATTGTCTTAATCGAATTCTACGACCTAGAAAACGTATATTTTGATGTATCAAATTCCCATATTCTGAGTTTGTTGATGCTCTCCTACGCCCCACCCCTCTGAATGTGAAAATTTTGTGAAATTTTGAAGTTAAGTCATCCCTATTCTTGAATATTTCTTAGAACTATTTATAAACCTCTTTCAACTCAATTTTGCAACTTTTATGAGAATTTTACCAAAAATCTGTGAATTTTTCGAATTTTCTCCCCCTTTTACCCAGTCTACCGGGCCTTAGGCAGCACTTAGCGGCCGGCAGACCTACATATTCGGATTCAGCGCAAAAATCCTGTAATTTAACACCAATTTCGACCATAATTATTTTCGGTCGAAAGTTCATGAAAATTGTGAACTTTCGAGCTTTCGCTGTACTTGAAAGCAGTAGCTGCGGATCGGCAGACTGGTGGTTTTCAAAATAGGAGCTCGTACACTAACTTTTGAGACAGGTCTCAGCTTTCAATTGTTTCGGCCCATTTTCGGTAGGTTCGGCTCTTGAACTAGATGTTTAGGGGGTCAAAATACCTCGATAAACACTCTTTTCGCTATCGTTTTACTTGAAGTCTCGAAATTCACTTTTTTTTGACATGAAAAATCCGAGTAAGAAGGGAATTTTGAGACTGCATTGAAATCTCCAAAAGTGAATACGTGAGTTGGATCTACGTTAAAAAATACGTTTTTGGGATATTTTCATAAAGTGCCCGAACCTCGCTTTCAAGACCTTTTTTACAGTTGAAAATTTCAAATGGCCAGAACGTTATGAAGGAGTGCGCCAAAATTGATGAAAAAATCATCGTAAATACACCTCTATGAGATCTAACTTTCTGCTAAAAAACAAAAAATTTCCTTCAATTTCGTTGAAATAATTTTTTTTTTGAAAATAATGCAATAAACTGGCCATAACACCGAAAGGGAAGGGTATGAAGAATCAAAAAAATTTTCAGATTTTTTTCTATCAACGGACACTTTCTGGGGAGGTTAGATCGAAAATCGGAGCGGGGCCAAATTCACTCCTTATCCGGCCAGACCTTTTGGTAAACTTACATCAATAATGGTGATTGTGTTGTCAAAAACGAATTAACGAACAATAAGTTAGTCAATATACCTACCATTGAACTTTCGTGAAAATATGAAATTGTTATAAAAGTTATTCATTGATATCACTTGCGTTCACTTCGAATTTGATTTTCAGATATATTGACGATTTGAATTCATTTATCGTTGACCGAAACTATATTTTACTAATGTAATAATAAATAATAAATCGACGAAGAATGATTTATTAGGTAATTGAATGAAGATAACACAGTAGAGAGACGTTCTGATAAGCGCAACGACTAATCAGAAGACAGAATTGAGGTCTTCGAAGTGTTTTATCTTTACCCCACTAAAGTTTAATTACAATTATTTTAATTATTACTCTCTAAATCTGAATTAGTCAAATTTGGTAAATTTCTGAAATTACTGATTTCCCCTGACAATTTGTGAATTGGCTGGAAATTCAGTAATTTTTGATTGAAAGATCTGTGAAAAATTACATGATTTTCAATGAAATTTATTTCCGTATTTTAAAAAAAAATAGAATTTGGCCAAATTTGGTTGATTCAGATTTTCAGGGTGGATTAAGAACTTACCGAAAATCTTCGAAATTCGCGTAACAGTCGACAGACTCGAGCAAAGTGATACTTCGATATAAAAAAAATACGAATGTGACTATTTGTTCGAAAAATATCACCATTTAGATTAGAATTCAATTGCAATGAATCGTTAAAAAAAAGTATATCCGCGGAAGTTGAATAAATTCATCACTTGAAAGTGTATTGCAATTAAAGACATATTTACCTGAACTTCTACATAATTATGTTTTCGCAAACTTAGATGAAAGATGTAGACTTGTTGAACCGATATAGGCACGTACCTGGATAATTTACAAAGTATTAAAATTTTCACCTTGTCGAGTATTAAATTAGCAGTCTTACAATAATTGTTTCGACGGTGTATTCGTGTGTTTGCTTTTATTATATTTGTTCATTTTGTACTTACTTTTTCTTTTCAAAAAGTTATTATCAATTTTGTTTATGTAAGCACGAGCATCGCTACCGGTATTAATTTTTATTTTTTACGCCATGATGTAGCTGGTCAAGTAGAGTGATTTGGCCTCGGAAACTAATTTCGACCGTTCCTGCCTTAAAAGAGTCGCATATTCTGGAAAATAATTTCTACAATTCAGGACCCCTAGCTCGAGTATTTTTTAGAGAGAGGAGTCAAAATATGTGTTTTCTTTCACAATTTTCCCATTTTTTACCCAAATTTATACATATAAAAATTCGTGTTTTTTCAGATATCTTCTATATGGAGGTTCGGACGAACCCTAGAAATTTTTTTCAAAATTTTTAGACAATTTTTCGCTGAGTTATGCCCTTTTAAGAATTTTGTATCCCTTTTATAATGAAGGGTCAAAGGTGCAATGGAATTTTTTTTCTCAAATTAAGTGCCATTGATCCGTAAGTACCACATATCACGAAAATTTTGAAAATTTCGAAATGGTGGAAGTGTTTTTCAAATTTAGGCACCTCATCCCCCCTCCTATTTTGAGTCAATATATAAGGTAGACAATTTGGGTGTCGAATTCACATAAATCAAACTTTCTGAGTTCGAATATAAAATCAAAATTGCAATTGAAGCAGCCCATGTCTCATTTTAAGGAAAAATACAAATCATATTCTTAACAGATCAGTTTTTTGTATGACATCGCATGTTATTGCTTCATTTTTTGGTTATGTTTTGATTGAAAAATCGTACATGTAAGTATTTTTTTTTTCAATCAAAACATAACCGACACCCATATTGCCTACTTTAAACTGACCGAAAAGGGGAGGGGGTAATGTTTTGACAAATTTTCACCATTTGAAAATTTTTTAAATTTTTGTGTTAGGTATACTTATGGACCAATGACACTTAATTTGAGGAAATAAATTCCATTGCACCTTCGACCTTTCATTACAGGGGGGGGGGGGTGGCCGAAATTTTCAAAACGATCTCGACAAAAAACTGCCCAAGATTTTTGAAACGAATTTTCTTGGGTTCGTTTTACTCTCCCTCTAGAAGCTATCTAAAAAAACGTGAAATTTTTATCTGAATTTGGCTAAGAATGAGAAAATTATGAAAGAAAATACACATTTTGATATTTTGGCCCCCTCCCCTCCAAAATATTTACTCGAGCCAAGGGTCAAAAGTTATTTTCAAGGTTCTTTGTCAGATTATTCGACTCTTTTGGGATAGGAACGGTTGAAATCGGATTCCAACTTTGGGAAACGGTGAAAAATCACAATTGGTAATTTTTTTTAAATTTACAATTTCCATAGTTTTATAGAGTAAATTTCAAGAAAATGATTTTTTTCAAAAAATTATTCGACCTCCTGAATCGAATGGAAGCAAACTAGGGTATCTACCGATTTTCAATTTTTTACCTCGATGTATGCGCATTAGGGTGGATCGAAAAAAAAACATATCTTGGATTTTGACCAAATTTGGTGAGGTGGTTTACTTTGAGTGGAAGACTTCACAAAAAAATTTTGAGCCCCCGAGGGGCAAGGGGAGGGGAGCAGGAGGTGCTCAAAGTGCACCTCCTTTTGAAAATAACGCTGTTTTTTGCGTTTTTTAGCAAATCAAAATTGTGTGAGAAGCCTTCGTAAGACTTAAAAGATGCGATTTGAGACCCTAAACCATCGCCATCCTTCTCCGATCAAAACTCTGACTGCTACCGCAGGGGGTTGAAAAGTTGCAGATTGCAATATTTCAATAATATGAGATTATCACTAAGCTGGAATGATTTTTTTTTTTCATCGAGTAAGTGAACAAAAATTTTATTCAATCACTGAAAGTGAATTTCGAAAAAAAAAATAGAAAATTATGTACACCAGTGCAGCCAACAGAAAATCATAAAATTCCAAAAACGGAATTTAAATTGACTTTGAATTGATTATTTTTTTGCCGGAAAATATTATGTATTTTTTTTCAATCACTGAAAGTAGGTATATTTCGAAATTTTTTTCGAAAATTTTGTATGTCAGTGCAGCCAGTTACAAATCGTGATATGCTACACTATGGAGTAAACGTTGACCCCGAATTAATTTTTTTATCGTTTGAAAAATACACAATAATTTTGGTTTCAATCATCAGAAATAAAAAATAAAAAATTTTTCTTTGAAAATTTTGTACGTCAGTGCAGCCAGTTGCTAATTGTGATGTTCCGATGTCTTCAAATTCGAAACGAACTTCTATTGATTGGGAGAAAAAATTGGTCCAATCACTTGACGAAAAAATAATGGATTCGAGTTCATAATATCAGAATATCGCAATTAGTAACTGGCTGCATCGACGTACAAAATTTTCAAAGAAAAATTTAAACATTTTTATTTCTGATGACTGAAACCAAAATTATTGTGTATTTTTCAAACGATAAAAAAATTAATTCGAGTTCAACGTTTACTCCATAGTGTAGCATGTCACGATTTGTAACTGGCTGCACTGACATACAAAATTTTCGAAATATACTTTCAGTTTTTGAAAAAAAGTACATAATATTTTCCGGCAAAAAAATAATCAATTCAAAGTCGATTTAAATTCCGTATTTTGGAATTTTATGATTTGCTGTTGGCTGCACTGGTGTACATAATTTTTTTTTTTTTCAAAATTCACTTTCAGTGATTGAAAAAATTTTTTGTTCACTTACTCGATGAAAAAAAAAAATCATTCCAGCTTAGTGATAATTTCATATTATTGAAATATTGCAATCTGCAACTTTTCAACCCCCTGGTAGCAGTCAGAGTTTTGATCGGAGAAGGATGGCGATGGTTTAGGGATATGTAGAATCTCAAATCGCATCTTTTAAGTCTTACGAAGGCTCCTCACACAATTTTGATTTGCTAAAAAACGCAAAAAACAGCGTTTTTTTCAAAAGGAGGTGCACTTTGAGCACCTCCTGCTCCCCTCTCCTTGCCCCTCGGGGGCTTAAAAATTTTTTGTGAAGTCTCCCACTCAAAGTAAACCGCCTCACCGAATTTGGCCAAAATCCAAGATATGTCTTTTTTTTCGATCCACCCTAATGCGCCTTAGGCGAATTTTTAAATTTTTTCCAGGAAAATTTCTTGCCCAAAAATGCGAATTTGAACTCCAAGTTACGAACTTTGGAAAATTGTGTTTTATCGTTCAAATGAGTCACCAAAATATGGTTAATCCGCGATTATAGGTGTTGAAGTGCATATGGACCATTTTTATGGGGTTTTCTCCATGACTGGAAAATTCTAAAATTTTCTGGTGGCTCCAAAATGTCTCAAAATTGCTTCCAATCGACTCGGGAGGTCGAAAATAGGGTATATATACTAAAGTTCAGCTTTTTTCGTTGATTAAATCAGATTTTCATATTCTGCAGGGCAGAGGTTTTTGAAATTTCAAAAATTCGCCAAAAATCGAGAAATGAACTTAAGCACTTGAAATTTTGGGTACGGGGTCTGGTTATGATGTACTTTCGATTTTTTTTGTTTGGGCTCAAAATTTTACTTTGAGTTGGGATATCCTACCTCCCTTGTAAGATGATCTTCCTAAAATTGCACGATGGACCTGCGATCGTGTTGAAAGAGATAATCGAAAAGAACTCGAAATATAAAAAAGCAATTATAGTACCGATACTGATAGGATATTATGAAAAATTGGAAAAAAATTTCAGCGTCGTTTGTGAATTTTTTCTCCGAATAATTTTATTATTTTGCTAGTTTTTTCGTCAGTTCGTCCTCGAAGTCTCGAATTATGGGAGGAATTTTTTTATATTTCTGACAACATCTGGGTAAAATATCGTAAAAATTGAAATAATCACATGTTTTCCATTGAATCGCGTAATTTTGCAGTAGGTCACAATTTGTAAAAATCGTTTTCTCGAAAATATCAAAAAATTATCATCGAAATATTTTTTTTTTCATACTTTGCACGATGGTTACCTAATATCAAGAAAACACGGGATTCGAATACATTACAAAATACTTTTAATGTCGAATAGTTAACACTGAATAACAAAATGAAACCACAACTTAACCTACAACTTATTATCTAATGCCTTATTGTTTAATGTCTACATTTTATTGCCTACGTAGAGTTCCAACACGTCTCGACGATGACGATTAGCAGTCCTTCGAGTCTTTCATTATTTACATATTTAATATTCTCATACAACAATGTTATGCTAAGTACATAATGAAGAATTACTTAGTTGTATTGCTCAGATTTTTTTTAGAATTTTTACTCGTAAGGGAGTGGCTTTACCTATCCGGTGCGGTGCGACACGGTGCGCCGAGGCGATTTTTTCCCACTACAATTTTGTGTCCTTATTCTAGTTTCAGAGGTATCAAGATTTCATTTTTTTCTTTGTTGTAAATTTTTAAACCAAAACATTATTGAAAACCCCATGTGAATAGTACTACCTATGCCTTCTCTATGTTATACCTATTTTGAGCCTAATCAAAATTTTTCTTTCAAAACAAATTGAATTGGGAAGGGGAGGGGGTAGAGGGAGAGAATATTTTGAGGTATACAATTTTTCAGAGGTAACGAATGATATTTTATGAAAATCTATAACATCTTACCCTTATAGTCCCTGCGGTTAGCATGAAAAAACGGGGGCATACTGCACTTTTTGAAAACTGGTTGAAATGTGGTTTTTATTTTAGTATGACCCAAATGAAAATTTTCGAGAATTGGAGACGTCAAAAAGTTCCCTTAGGAGTGGAGGGAGGGGGAGTTTTAGGAGGGTTTTATCCCTATTTTTTCACATGAAGGGTTGGGGTAAATTTGTGTCATTTTCATACAATTTGGCCCAGAGCTGGAAAACTTCTTCAAAAAATTCTAAACTGTTTAAAACTGACGTAAAATATTCAACGACATTCAGCGGTATGAGTAGTGACGTCATGAAGGTATTCGAGTTCCAGGTTTGACTGTCTTGTCATAATTCGAACCTCTTTAAACACGATTTTTCGATTAGTTTCCCGAATTGTTGGAAAAAATAAAAACTGACCACTCGTCGTATTAAACCCGTGCAGATGCGTCAAATTTTCCACGGCGCTCTCGTGGAAAGTACGGCGTTCACGGGCCAATTGATTTTACACATAGAAAATACGAAAAAAAAATCTTCACTTTCGTTGAAACTAAAGAAAGTTGTAACTGATTAGTTGAGAATGTTCCAAACATTTTTTTAGTTCCATGCAACTTGAAAGGGCTGAAACAATTTTTTTAAAAGAAGTCCCTACTCTCTTAATTTGAATCAGTCAAAAATGCCAAAATTGACTGATGAAATAGAGAAAATCAAGTCACGGATTAATCAGTCAAATTCCACTGATTCCCCTGTTAATCAGTGACATTTTACTGCCAATCAGTGAAAAATTACGGGTTCAAATAGTGAATTTCGATTATTAAAACATTAATTTACTGATTTCAATCAGTCAAAATTTACTGATTTCAATCAGTGAATTTTTTCACTGATTCCTACAATGACTCAATTTTGTCGATTTAAATCAGTCAATTTTGACTGATTCAAATTAAGAGAGTACTTTGAGAAGCCATGGCTCAGTCTCTTGGAGTCCCAAGATGCTAAAAATTTTGTTAGTGCTTACTCTGGGTCCAAAAAGTTCAAATTGGACAAAAAAATGATTTTATATCATAATTGGAAGGGCGCGTAGTGTTTGGAAAAATTGAAAATCGCAATTTCATGTCAGTTTTGGCGAAAATTAATGTTATGAATAAAATTGGAACCCCATTTTTTTTGCTCAATTGTAGCTTCAGCTCCCTTGAGTTTGTGCGTATCAGTCATGAGTCATTTGATTGAAAATTTGATATTGATCAAGTTTTGTAGACCTCATTTTTGCACTAGAATCAATATTTGAGCAGATATGAGCCAAAAATCAGATTTTTGGAGAAAACTCTCCTCCTGTGATCAATTATAGCTCCAGCCCCCTTGAGTTTGTGAATACCATTCAAAAGTCATCTGATAGGAAATTTGACGTAGAATGAGTTTCAATGACCTCATTTTTGCTCTACTTGCAATATTTTGGCAGTTATGGGCTAAAAACCTGATTGGGGGGCAAAGATCCACAATTTGGGGAGACGCGCCCACCGGACGGGACCGGACACCTCAGATTCATGTTCAGGACATGAGAATGGATCATTAGAGTCAAAAATCGGTTGGCCACCGAGTCTTCCCCTATGAAATGTTAATTCTACTGGATTACACTCAAAATAAACTGTTTCACCAATTTTTGTCAAAATTCAAGAAATGTTTTTTTTCACTCCACCCTAATAAGTATGGTTCACGTAAATTCGTATTGAGACCTTGTAACATTAAAATAGGTACCTATTCCGACTTATATTTCGATTCTAAAACAGATATTAAATTTCTTATCGATTCTTGCATCATTTTAACAGAATTCTCGACCTTTCCGAATCTCGACTCATATTGCATCAATACATTTTCAAGGTCATTTCGACCCGGAGCATCATTTCGAGTATTTCGAGCTTCCAAAATATTAGCAGCATCTGCTACGATCGAAGAATCAATAACGAACGATTCTTTATTTAAATACGAAGACGATCTCTGAGTCTGAGACAAGCCAGGGTCGGGTATCTTTACAACATTACGTTCATTAGGTAAAATAATAATCTGATAGGTCGGTCTGATATAATTAACGAGTCTTATACGTCTATAGAACATCTGATCGCAATGCTTTCTATTCATACGACGTTTGCGAGCCTCGGCAATTCTACATCCGAAATTCAACCGTATGAATTTATCTGTAGCTCGAAGTAATCCGTAAGCATCCTCGTTGACCATAGATTCCAAACGAAAGGTCGATCTGACTTGAGCCATAATACTCAACAGCTTCGCTTTCCCTTGAACTTCTCCGGTACGTCCTAAAGCTATACCGTTCACAATTGGCGCCAGAAAAATCACCGATAAGAATAAAATATGGTGCAGTTTCATGGACATGTCGTCCGGGACGGATGGAGAATTTACGTGTCCGGTCACCATCAAGGATACGTTGTAGAGAAAAGTCACTGGCTGTTGTAAAGCATCCAAGTCCCTGGAACCAACCGTGTCCAAAATGGTAAACGCAAACGCCAGTCCGAGCAGGAGAATCGAATACCAAGCAATAAAATTCAAACAACTTATCGACACAGCCTTGACAATTGTTAAATTACTCGAAAACGCTGGCAGCCTTTCTACCAACGTAATCAGCTCCAGGGAAGAAAATATTATCGTCATGCTGGCCAGGTCTTTCGCACAATCTAAGGCCATCCAGGATTCGAACCCGAGAAATGCAAATGTCACCGAGATAAGCGTCATTTCGAGATAATTGATGCCCGTTTGAAAATACGACTTGGGAGAAAGCAGGCATTGGTAGAGTTCTCGAAATACGAGAATTACGCACGACACGTATACCCCGTTACGAAGCGGAATGTAAATCTTGGAATTGGCCGGATTGGATTCATCGGATGTGCGATAATGAGTGAAATATTCGAAAAAGCAGCAATTCAAGATAAGCCAGAAGAATGTGTAGAAGGCCAGATTTACCTTGGCGTAAATTTTCAAAGCTTGCCATTTCAAATCCAGGTAACTCCTGATTATCGGATGTTCCAGAAGCGGTCTGAGATCCGGATCTTGGCTCATCCTGTACAAGGGTTCGACTTCCGAGGCTTTGGACGTAATCGGTGGAATGAGCGATCTGTAGTTGAAAAACATTTTGTAATTGTCTCGCAGCGGAAGGCCCTCGAAGTTGATGCACGAGTCTAGATATCGTTTCAGGTACGCAGGATTGATCGATTGGATCGGGTCGCAGCCGCAGTTATTCTTTTGGCATAAATAAGCTCCTTTGTTCAGAAGATCCCTCAATATTGGATATTCGTTGAGCGAGGGCTGGGCAGCCATGTGCAACGCTGTACCTCCTTTGTCGTCCCCATAATTTATATCCACCTTGCCATTATCTATCAAGTGTTCGAGAATGTATTTCAGGCATTTGTAATGTTTGCGATCCTCATTCGTAGCCTTATTTTTGGTCTCGTGATTGTCAGTCAAACCACTGATCACTGAATGAAGCACCGTCTTACATTCGATTGGTTCGAAAGAGATTTGACCATGATTCACCAACATCTTGAGGATTTCGAGGTATCCTTCGCGACTCGCTATCATCACGGGAGTTTTTTTTTCGGTCGAAGGATATTCGTTGGGATCGATTCCCACATCGAGGAGTCCTCTGACGACTTCGGTCATACCGTGTTTACAAGCATATTGCAAATACGTGTGTTCTCCGTTGGTGACAGTTGATGAAGGATTGACCGTTTGGATTCTTTCGACGAAGGCCTCCTTGTCGTTTCTGTGCAGCAGAGAGAATAAAGTCTCGATGTGGTCAGATTTGACCGGAATCTGCTGTAATTTCGACTCGAGCTTGTGGAACCGATCGGTGATGATTTGACGACATGTCATCTGGAATTCTAGGTCTTTTTGAACATCGAGATCGATGCAGGGTTCCTCGAGTAGAATGTCGATCGCTGGTCGTTTATGTTCTTATGTTGTTGATTTATTGCATTGATATCGATCAACAGATGTGATTTGGATGGAATCTGTTCAGCGGATAGATTGATAACTGTATCATCTTGCTGAGGCATCGAACCATTTTTGGACCTATTTCTTCTGCAGTGGTTAGGTTCGTTAAGTAAAATTTTCATAATTTCAACGTCGTTTCGAAGGACAGCATAATGCAAAGCAGAATTACCTCGCAAGTCCCGTACATTGACTTGGAATTTATCATTTTCCCTCAAAATTCGTACAGTTTCCGCATCAGAATTTTCGACTGCCTCGTGTATCGCAGCCTTTCCAGTACTTGGATTTATGGCATTGATCCTTGCTCCACTTTGGAGTAAGACTTGAACAAATTTCCCGTTTCCAGGCGATCGACACGCAATATCCAATAAAGTTTCGGTATTTTTTTTACTATTATCTGGGTAAAAATAGTAAACATGATATTTTTCCTTGCAGAGAATGTTCACAAATTCGTCCAGTTGTTTTTCCTTAAATGCAATCAGTATTTGAGACGGTTTTAGATTGAATAATTTGGCGGCTAGTTTGGAATGCTTTTGAAATAGAATTTGACGACACGTACGATCTTCGTGGTCATTTTCGCCTCCCAGTTCCAGCTGGATATCTATTCGTTGCACCAGGGTGGTGATAGCCTTGACTTTGCCTTTATCCAAAGCCCAATGTAGAGGTGTTCGATTGGCTTTATTTCGTATGTTTATATTGATGAACGGATGTTTCAAAAGTGCTTTGAAAAGTCGGTCGTCGTCGCTGATTATAGCGTAGTGCAAAGCAGTGTTGCCTAATTGATCGGTGGCGTTGACTTCGGCGAATTCGCGGCGGAGCTGATTTCGCAGAGAGTATAGATTGCTTTCTAATATTGATTCGTGTATTGGAGTTCTGCCGTGTGATTTTATTTTGATTATTGAGTCGATGGATGAGGTCGCCAGCATTTCGTACGTTGAGCGGCGGTTGTCGAAAAATTTGGTCATTTTATCCGATCGTCCGGTTTATCTGCGGAATAAAAAAATTGGTTAAATTTCGGGCCATACTCATACTTATTGTTAATTTTTAAAGTATTTATTAAAGGCAGGGCTGCACGAACGAAAAAGAACGAAGAATCAAAAATTTGAAGAACGAGTACGAGAACAAACTTTGAGAGCGTTGAAAGAACGAGAACGATCAGAAGAGAATGTGAACAAGAACGAAAATTTCCTTGTTCTTTTACATTTTGAGAGAGGAAAATTTTAGAATTTTTACACTCGAGAAAAAATTAAAAAATTACAAATAACTGGAAAATGAAATCATTAGCTGATGGAATCAACTGTGCATTTTTTTAGTTAATATAAATTGACTCGACGAAATAACTTTCGTCAATTTTGTTGACTCACGAACGAACTTGACAAACATTAGCGAAAATAATTACAAACTGTACCTTCAACACGTTTACAAACTTGAAACCTTTTATCAACCGGAAAAAACAAAAATCCTTTTCAAACCGCGAATCTAAGCCGGAATTCAGTATCCGGCCTAGAGGACCATGTTAATTCATAATAATTCGCGGCATAACCATTTTGACATACAAAAAAACCTAATGAGATGAAAGAACTTCATAAGTGGACTGTACAACATTTATTACCTAAACTTTACAGAACACTCGTAGGTACAAAATAAAACCTGAGAAAAATGCAATACATACCTACATTAACAGTGAAGAATAAAGATTTATATTTCGACAGAAAGTGAAAAAAATGAAAAATTTTAATTTTGAAAAATGAAAAATTGAAAATGTGCCAATTTAGTTCATTTTGAGAGAGGAAAATTTTCAAAGTTATACGTTCGAAAAAAATTTAAAAACTGAAACATGAAAATTTAAATTAGCGCTGGGAGAACAACAAAGCACAAAGAACCAAGAACCGAAATTTTAAAGAACGAGAACCAGAATGAAAATTTTTGAAGAACGAGAACAAGAACGGGGTCGAAATTTTGAGAAAGGAAAAAGAGTGAATAACCAAAGAATCAAAAAATCAAAGTTCTGAGAACGAGAATCGAACAAGAACCAAAATTTCTTCATTCTTGCAGCCCTGATTGAAGAACCCTTAATAGGTAGTCAAATTTGCAGTCTCAAGTTGATCAATTGATTTTTGGTTCATTTTTAATTCGAATAAATAAAATGTCCTGAATTTGGACGAAAATTGGTAAGGTAGTTCAATTTGAGTGAGGCATGGTTGCCAACCTCAGTGATTTTTCAGTTTTTGAAAAAGTTGGGTCATTTTTTCAGTGATTTGAAGATTTTAGTGATTTTGGTGATTTTTTACTGTTTGCCAGGTCTACTTTTCAATTAACAGTAATTTTTGTGATTTTTATGAAAAATATTTGGAAAAAAAAGTTGAGAAACCGGCATTTTTGACGATTTTGATATTTTTTTGTCTACTTAAGGTGATTTTTGAGGATGAATACAGTGATAAAGTGATATTTTAAGGATGGGTATAGTGATAAAAGTGATTTTTGAATGACGTCTGGAGAAAAAAACGATGATTTTAGTGATTTTTGAACAAATTTGCTGCGGTGATTTTTACTGATGCGTTTTCAAGCCAAAATAGTGATTTTTCGAAATCTCAGTTGGCAACCGAAAGACCACCTAAAAAAATTTAAAAGTTTCCCAGACCAAACAAAATGGACCTAGGGAACCTCAAAATGGGGGAATTTTCAGAAAAACATGGGTTTTTGATACTTTTGAGTAGTGCTACCTGCTGGGACCCCCCCCCCGGTTTGATTTGAGTTTGCTACATTTCTCTGAACTCACTCAAACACTTCAAAATCGAGCCAAAAATCCTTTTTTGGTTCACTGGAAATAATTTTTAATGAAATTTAAAAAAAAAATTGATGGCAGCGCTGTCACTTTCATTTTGATTTACCTACGTAATTTTCATAAAATTTAAGTGTCAATTTTTTTCAGAAGTAATGTTAATTTTCTTTTTGAAATACCTATTCAAATTCATCTGAAAAACGCAGTTTTAAATTCAAAAAAATTAAACAGGGTTCAATTCCTGTGAACAAAGTTATCGCTAGTTATCGCCGTCAGTTTTCTCGTTGAATTTTCTCATCGTAAAATTTTTTGAAAGTTTCAACTATTTTTTCTAAGGTTAACCAACCTCTCAATTATTTTGAAATTTTTTTGAAATATTCAGACCGCTAAAAAATCGTGAAAATACCTCTTGGTTTTTTTTGGAAACATTTTTACACCTAGATTTTTGTAGAAACAGGCTGTAAAAATATTGAAAAAAGTAATATGTAAGTAGATACTCCACCTCAAAACATTTTTTATTCATTATTGAGGGAGCGATGATTGCGTAGAATATGGAAGTGAAAAATTTGAAGGGAGCAAATTTCGATCTAGATTTTTTCATCGTTTTCCTCTCAAAACACAAAAGTAGCATGAATTTTCATTTTATCGCACCATATGTAAAATTGCTTGAATTATTTTTTTTTTGGGTAGGAGGGGAAGGGGTTCAGCGACCGAATTGTCGAATTAATTTTGCAGAGCTTCAGGCAAAAAGTGCAGATTTTTTAAAATGTTTATAGGTACGAATTCTGGTGGCTTTTGCTATAAGTGTTAACATGCTTGCACATTTTCTCGATCCTTTAAAAATTCGATCCTGTTTGAAACCTTTTTATGTTCATGTTGAAAAATTACTATTTTTTCGACGTCATTAGTTTGCAAAACGAACCATTCCATGGAATTAAAATATCAATAAATTTTAATCGTCTATATTATAATTTTCTTGGAAATAAGACTCCGTCAGCATTATTTTTTTCTCTTGGTTTTATTTTTTCATGAAAATAAATATTAAAGCGAGCAATCTTGAGAGAAAATAGAGCCTAATATTTTTTTAAAATAATTTCCATTACCTAATATTATTATGATATGACAGATCTTACTTCGAGAAGTACCCATAGATAATTATATTAATGTTTTTTTGTTTGTTTTTTTTGGCAGGAACCAACACAGAAATTCTGAAACTTTGGACTGTCTGTGGCAATTGGTGAGTGCTTACTGCTTACAAATACCTATTTTAAATTACTTGAAAATATTGTATTGAACTTACCGAAAGTTTGAGTTAGATGGTAATTCGGTGGCACTTGAATTATGCTGTTGATCGGAAACCATACGCGAGAATTAATTCATTTCCATATTGTAAATGCAATACATAAAAAAAATTCAAAAATCAGGTAATCATCGACGTGATAAATGAGATTAGACGTCTGCGGAGAAGTTTTGCCGATGTCTGATAAAAAAAAAACATACTTTAGCTCTACAATTATTGCGGTAATTATCAAAACTACTGATACGAGATGTAAAGAATGCGTTTCGTTTATCAAATGATCATTTATATTTTTTTAAAAAAAAGAAAAAGAAAAAGAAAGTGAGAAAATCCGGTTGAAAATATTTTCTTCCGCTGTCACCGAAGCGTGTTATTTTTTCAATGAAAAAGTTTCGAATTTCGAAGATTTTTTGTGTGCTATTTTGCATTACTGCATTTTGGTAAATGATGCAAGTTTGTATGCCAATATAGATATATTTGTAATTTGTGGTTGTGTAGAAAGGTAGAGAAACATCTACGTACATACGTGATTATAATCGTCATTTACTTGCAGAAAAAAAGAAGATAAGATAAGTTAAATTTAGCTAGAAAGTGAGTCGAAATACGTATTAGGTATTACCGATTCTAAACACCAATTAATACGTAGGTATTTAACGTACTAATTATTCGTATTCGACGATTCATATCTATATATAATAAAATGACCACGCAATCTAATTTATTTCTAACAAAAATTGCATGTGAGTGAATGAGTGGTATGATTATTTTGAAAGTGCTTATCAAGTTTTTTTTGCTAATAGGTAAGCACAACTTCCGACATAAAAAAATCGAATGTGAGTAAATTAATCAATAATTGCACATTGGTCTGGTATACGCTCGAATCAAAAATTAGTAGATAGGTATAATCCATCCCATTCACACTGAATTGTGATCAAATTAACTTTCAGACTTTTTCGATTTATTTTTCAAAAGTAAGCCATTATCTGCAAATCATCACTTTCGAAAACTACAAATAATTAAACAAATTTCTATCTCTCCTGTCGCTAATTTGTAGTCTGAAAAGAAACGATTCATCTGCCGTAAATAACAACCCATATCAGGGACGTACAATTTTGGGGAAAAATTGAAAATTGTTTTGGTACCTAAAAGAAATACAATATGAATTTTTATGGTCCTGTCCTTTCCCTCGCATAAAAAAACAACAGAAAAATCGAGGTTAACAAAGAACTGCAGTGATTTGATGAGAGAGTGGAAGGGGGAGGTATTCAGCCAAGCTACCTTTTTTCGCAGGAAACTTTTTAGGCATCCTCATTCAGGGGTGCGGTGACCCCCCGGAGTCAACGATGAGTGCCCCCCCCAATTCTCCAAGCACGACCCCCTCCACTTTCACCAATATCCTCATTTTTTCAAGTTTTAGTATGTTTATAAAAAAGGGGGTGGGGGTGCAAAAATGGGTATCAGTTTAAAAAAATGAATGAATGAATATTGCCCGAGCGAAGCAAGGGCGAGAATTTTTATAAAAAATCAAATTGAAACTGCAAAAAATTGGTATGTATTCTTCATTGAGCATTGAACAAGATATTTTCTTCTCCATGTGGAGGTGGGATGGCGTGATCTGGTATACTTTGTGGACTGAATCCAAAATTGAAAAAAAAAATGTTTAGGGGAAGGTCTGAAGCGTAACTAAATAATTGTAGGTACCTACCTAATACCTATACTGATGTGATGAGTTGGCCCGATCGAAGCGAGGGCGAAGCGAGGGCGAAGCGAGGGCGAATTTTTTCGAAAAACTTATTTGGGGGGAGGTCCGGTCTTATTATAGGGGGTGCCTTATTAGAGGGGGGGTCTTTTTAAATTAATTTTTGTCAAGTTATATTCGTATTTTTATTTTTTTTTTCTTTAAAATTGAAATTTGTATCTATTTTTTAATTAAAGTTTTATTCTTGGCAATTTAATAAGACCCCCCCCCAAAAAAAAATTTTCAACGATGAGTTGCTCATCAAAAATATGCCCTCACCGCACCCCTGTCCTCATTGACCGTCTGTTTGACTATGTCACTATTGAAAATATGTCAAATTACTACGATTTTTTCAATTTTATCGTCATTGTCGTAATCACGTTTTCTGTACAGAAAATTGCATTCAGCTTTACCTATCTATATCTTGCGATTTGAATCAGCTGCCTATTTTTCAAAATTAGAAGTCCTCAAAATTTCCCTTCCAGCGCGCAGCGTAGACAATTGAATATTTCCACGTGAAAAAAATTCTCCTTCTCATTTATCATGGGACTTGGTGACAATCTCGAATGAAATTCTCGAAAATTTTAGATTTTTTTTTTAGAAGAAGAGCTCATCAAAGAATATTGTTTTGTTTTTCGGTAGCCAAAAAGGAAGCACGAAAAAAGCACGAATTTGAATAAAGCAATTTCAACTTCTGTGTGTCTTTTTCTTCAAAAATTTTCGCTCGGGCTTTATAAATTTACACAATTCATTCTCAAAATGATGGTATGAAGTTATGAACTCTTATCCTTTCTATTCCAGACAATTGAATATTTTGATACGGGGAAAAATTGTTCTCATTTACCAAGGGATTTGTTGGCGATTTCGAATGGAATTTTCAAAAAAATGTCGAGAAAAACAGAGACAGAGGGCAAGACATGTAAAATGTCCCCAACAGACTTGCCAGAAGAAGTGTCGAGAAATTTGTCTGCATGAGTTTATGTTGGTAATCTTAAAAATTCCAAACTGGCTTTGATAATCATAATACTAATTTTTGACAAAGCATGATCGAAATAGAATTTATTGGCCGAATTGGTAAGTATGTATCTCAAAAATCGCGAATGCAGAGGTGGTTGGAACACAATTTTTTTTTTTTTGGGGGGGGGGTGTATGAGGTTCAAAAATGCCGAATAAAAAATTCAAAATTGTCGAATAAGAATTTAAAAATTTGAGAATTTTTTGCAAAAACAATGCGAAGCCACATCATGGACAGGGAAAAGCACAAATTTTAGGGATCAAAATTAGGTCAATTTTTAATATTGCTCACGCCTGGAAATTATTCGTTGGGTTTCGAATAAATATTTTCATTGTTAAAAGCCATTCTTGCTCATTCCGGCTTATGAACAGCAAAATTTCTTGCATGAAAAAATAAATGACTCAATCCTGCTCAATGCCTGAATTTTTCCCTCGGTAATTTCATTGTACGTAGTTGAAAAAATCGATGAAATTTCCTTAGCCTACTTGATTTAGAAGATGATAGTTTCAATGTGAACAGGATAGAAATTAATTTGACCCAAGCGAAGCGAGGGCGGAAATTTTAACTATAAGACCTTAAATTCAAAATGCAATAAAACAATGTTTTAAATTAACTTGAATAAAAAATCGGTCAATTTTCTTCAAAAATTATTTGAGAAGAAATACAACAGGGCCGAGCATAGCGAGGTCGAAGCTTTTGAAAAATTTGATTTCCAAACATCGAAAATGAGTTTGAATGAGAAAAAATTTGATAGAATTAGTTGGAATAATTTTGAGGAAAAATACGAAAAAAAAAAAATCATTTTTGTAGGATTTGGATTGTTTTGAAATTATGGAAGAAAAATTTTCCTTTGGGGAGCAAGTAATTTTAGAGTTGGATTATGATTTCTGAAAAAGGACAGTAAACTTGAAATTTCAAAAGGCTCAGTTTCTCATTACTTACTCGTATGCTGTAAAATTTCCAAACGTTTTTTTAACTTTCCAAAATTTCCAAGGTTTTGCCGAATTACTTTAAATCTCCGAAATTTTGCCGAATTGCCGACTGGAAATCGACTGGGGGTATTATACTCCCCATCCCCCATCGCGCCGCCCCTGTGCGAATGGAAAATCGCAACGTTACGTGGCGCAACACATCAATATGAAATTGATGTAAGAATAATATGAAAAATACCATAATTGAAAAATATTTTTCAATGTCGTGAACATGGCATTTTTAAAATACACGAAAAATGTTAAAATAAGTTTAGAAATAGAAAACCCGTCAAAATTTATTTGAAAAAAATTCAAAAAGCAGATAATTAATAAACAATTTGAAACATCTGTTAGTTTTAGGTGTACTTACATAGTTGCCTAGGGTTTTTTTAAAAATAAAAAATTCTAAAATATACATATTTCTTAAAAATTAAAATTATTTATAAAAAAGATTAAACAAGTAAGTTTAATTAGTTTTAAAAATCGCATCTTATGGCAATACGACATGATAGGCCTGTCCAGGAGAAGATGGAATTTCCCAGGTCCGAGTTTTTTAGGAAGCCCACAAGGGCTGAAAAATTCTGTTCTTCACTGCGAGGGCCCTCAAACAAAAAAATTAGGCCTAATCGATTCGTAACTACGTTCGAAATACTTTTTCTTTTTTCGCTCTTACATTTTCCCTGATTTTCTCTTTTCTCTGCGCGTCCCTGGGCCTCAGTTACTCATTTTCAGTTCGATTTCGTTCCCAGAATCGATATTATATTCGCTATCGATCTCTCCATCCTCTGGAAATCGCTCCTGCTCACAGTCTCATTCCGAGTGTTATTGGTTTCCAAAACGTTAGCAGCTCCAGACACGATGGTGGGATCAATAATCCACGAACATTTTTCAAAATACATATCATCCTTTGAAACTCCAGATGAACCGGAATCGGAACGCGGAATTAATATGGCGTTACATCGATTCGGTTCGATGGCAATTCTATAAGTCGGTCTGATATAATCAGCTAGTCGTATCCGTCTGTAGAACATTTGCTTATGATTCCTTTGGCTCATACAATCATCTTTGTTTTTACATCCGGTTACAAAAGCTGCAAATTTATCTAACACTCGAAGCAATCCGAATGCATCCTCGTTGGCCATACGTTCAGTCCGATATGTCGATCTGACTCGAGCAATGGTACCGATAATCACCTGAGTTAATTGAACACCTGCAGTTTCGGCCATAGCCAGACCAGTTATAAGGATACCGAGAAACACCACCGCGATGAATAAAAAATGCAATAATTTCAACGACGAATCCATCGTAACCGATTCAGGAATCGTACGTCCGATGGCCATTGCGGATACATTATAGAGAAACGTAGCTGGTTGATTTAGAGGTATGTCTGAGTTCTGTTGGCCAATCGTGTCTAAAATACCGAACGCAAATGCCACCCCGAGCAGGAAGATCGCGTACCATCCTATGAATATCCCACATGTCCTCGTCACTGACGTCACCATTGGTAAATTACTCGCAAAAGTTGGCAGCCTTCCGATTAACGTGATCAGCTCTAGGGAAGAACATATTATGGCCAGAGCAGCCAATCGTTTCGCGTTGTCTAGGGACATACCAGCGTTGAAAATGAGAAACACAATGACCGACGAGATGATGGATATTTCAATCAGGTTCATAAACGTTCGAATGTATAATCTGGGCGCCAAAAGATACTGGTATAGTTCACGAATTAGGAGACCAGCACATAGAAAAATCACCAAACTGTGTAGTGTGCGGTGAGTCGTCGATTGGAGAAAATCAGTATCTGATTTTCGATACCTTGTGAAATAATCGTAAAAATATAAATTCAGGATCAACCAGAAGAAAGCGTAGAAGGCCAAATTGATATAAGCGTAGATCTTCAAAGCTCTCCATTTCAGGTCCAAATAGCTCATGAGCAGAGGATGTCTCAAGAGCGGTCTCAGATCTTGATCGTTGCTCATCACAAATAAAGTCTCAGTATCCGAAGCCGTGGACCCAACCGGTGGCACGAGTGATCTGTAGTTGAAAATCATTCTGTAGTTGTCTCGCATCAGCTGGCCTTCGGAGCTAATGCAGGAGTTGAGATATCGTTGCAGAGTCACTGGATTCATTACTCGAACTGGTTCCACCCCGACGTTATTTTTCTGCCCCAGATAAGCTCCGTTGTCGAGCAGATCCTTCAGAACTTGATAATTATCCAAGGCGACAGCCATGTGCAGAGCTGTGGTTCCATTTTCGTCGCCATAATTGATATCCAACTGGCCAGTTTGGATACCTTGGTCGATAATGTATCTCAGGCATCGATTATGGTCACGATTCCTGTTGGCGGAGGTATTCTGGATATTTTGGGCATTCGAGATATTTTGGGCTTTCGGGATATTTTGGGCATTTGGGATATTTTGAGTATTTGGAGTGTTGGCGGCATCTTGGACTTGCATCATTCCATCCATCACCGAATGAAGCATCGTCTTGCCTTGAATCGGTTCGAAACACAGTTGAGGATGGTTCAGTAACATGGACAGAATTCTGTGATACCCTTCTTGGCTGGCGATCATCGCCGGAGTACTTTTTTCACTGGAAGAATATTCGTTCGGATCGACACCCACTGCCAAAAGTGCTCGGACCGCCTCGATCATACCTTCTTTGCAAGCGAACTGCAAATAAGTGTATTTTCCATTGGTGGCTGTCGAGGAAGGCTTGGCCAATCGGATTCGCTCGACGAAGGTGTCCACATCTCGTCTATGCAGCAGGGAAAATAAACTTTCCGTTGGGTTCGATGTCGAGGGAGTATGACGCAATTCCAGATCAAATTCTGGATACCTTTCGGCAATGAGTTGACGACAAGAACGATTTTGCAGATCTCTTTGCCCATCGATGTCGATATTTGGCTGATCCAGGAGAATGTCCATTGCTTGACGTTTGTTTTCCAGCAATGCCACATGCAAGGGTGTTTGATTCAGTTGATTTATCGTGTTCACATCGATCGATTGATACGGTTTGGACGGTGCCTGAGTTGCTTTATCCATTGGCATATAATTCTGTAAAATTATCGATCGATTTTTCAAAGTGTTACAGTTCAATAGGATTTTTATTATTTCAACATCGTTTCGACTGACCGCCAGATGCAGAGCCGAATTACCTACATCGTCCAATATATCGACTCGGCATTGCCCATCTTCCCTGAGAATTTGTACGGTTTCAGGGTCGGAATTTAGGACTGCCTCGTGTATCGCAGCTTTTCCAGTGTATGGATTGATTGCATTGATCAGGGCGCCTCGTTCGAGGAGAATTTGTACAAATTTACCATTTCCGGGAGATCTGCAAGCGATATCCAGTAAAGTTCCGGGCCGACCGCAATTGGTGTAAATATAGTAAACATGGTCGTTTCGTCGATCCAGAATTTTCACGAATTTATCCAGTCGTTTGGTAATGAACGCATCCAAGATTTTATTCGGTTGTAGTCCGAGTAACTTGGTGGCTAATTTGGGATGTTTTTGGATGAGAATTTGGCGACAGGTGTGTCCTTCGGGATCCTTTTCGCTGTCTAGTAGGATATTTTTGTGTTGTACAAGGGCTTTGATGGCGGCTTCGTTGCATTTATCCAAAGCATAATGCAAAGCTGTTCGATTGGCTTTGTTTCTCAGGTTAATATCGATAACTGGATGTTTGAGAAGTTTTCTGAAAAATTTATTGTCGTCGCGGAGTACCGCGTAGTGCAACGCGGTGTTGCCCAATGAATCGGGGAAGTTTACTTTTTCGGGAGAAATGCGCAGTTGAGTTTGAAGTGCGTGTAGATCGCAGTTCTGTACTGATTTGTGTATCGAGGTTTGGGCTGGCATGTTGGTTGTGATCAGTGAGTCCATGGATCCAGTCAGTCTTTCGCTGGATGAGTCGATGTTGCTGCCAAATGTAGTCATCTCGTGATTTTCCCATTTACCTGCGGAAAAAAATTAATCAGATGAGTTACTGGTATTGCTGACTGGTATTTTTCACTTTTATTTTATTGAAAACGTGATTCAGCTGGGAACTGTATTACCGTTTCGATAAATTGAAGTGTAATTTAGAGCGATCATTTATACTTCTAACTTGGTGAAAAATGTTTATTTTTTCCTAAACTTCGCTTGAAATAGGTAATCATTATTTTTTGTCCACGAACAAATGTTTTTTTTTCTCGTTTATTTCCCTTCCCTGGGTTTAGACTTCTAAGCTATCAGCCCATTTACAGTAAAGCAAATCGAGTTTCGACTTCCTATATAGGAAACGTCATGAACAGTCCCAATGCCCCTTTAAGGATTTAAATTTAAAAATCCAGATAGCAACGCACTACAAGCACCACACTACCTATCAAAATTTTGAGTAGAGCCTTTCATTCCTAATATTTAAAATTGCAAATTTGAAAAAATGCAATTGAAGAATTTTTTAATAAGAGAACTGATGTGTTCCTGGTTTATTTGAGTTGAAATACTACAAAAATTTTATGAAATGTTTCCCCAGAAATTCTGAATGGGTTAAAGAAGAAAACTTTGAATTTTTTTCATGTCATAAGATTTTGATCCCTTTTATAATCCCTTGAATGTTGAAGATGGGCAAAAATTGTATTAGTTTTTTGTTCGTTTTTTTTTTTCTGATTTTAAAGCTTTGAATTTTCATTGAAGGGACCAAATGAAACCATAATTTTTTGATGGTGTGATATTTAGGCGAAGAGTTACCCTTTAAACTGATATCGGTTTAGGAGACTTTTTTAGATTTTTGGAAAATGTATTTGGTGCCATAAAATATAATCTTTGATCACTGAATGACATCCCACTCCTTTTCAGGGAGGCGAGAGCTTCAACTTGAGACTTTTTTCAGTTCTAACTTGGGACATTCTTCAGTTCTAACTTGAGACTTTTTTCAGTTCTGAATTTCTTTAATTTTTTTCAAGTGGTAGAAGATTAGATAGATTACAAAAATTGCTCAAAAATTGTTTTTTTTTTTATTTTTACCAAAATCTAAGAAAATAAACGATGAAATGGGAAAATCAACATCAGATACAAGTTCAGCAAGGAGTTTTCTACTAAAAATGACCGGTGATTGGAAAATTACAGGCAAAAAATTGAATTTTGAAAATTTGAAGATATGACCTGCAAAGTGGCCTAAGTGCAAAATTGTGATTTTTGAAATTGTGGGGCTATCTATTAGTATATGTGAGGCACCACATTAGTAATCTGATTTTAGGTGCTAAAGTTCATATGGACCGTTTTTACAGACCTTTCTATAGTGCTTAAAAATTCTAAAATTGTCTGGAGACTCCAAAACGTATTGAAACTACTTCCAATCGATTTATGATGTCAAAAATAGGATACATGCCAAATTTCAGTTTTTTTTTGTTCATTAGATCACAATTAATTTTCATTTTTGCCTCAACACATTTTACCTGATTTTATCAGTAAATGACCTTTTCATACCTGCAAAGTAGCCTAACTGCAGCAGGTTTTTTTAGCGTGCTGCAGCCTCACTGATTTTCTGTTTTTTTTTTTTTTTTTTTAAATGATGTCACCAGGTGAGTGAAGATTGACCCTTTCCATTCCCTAAAACAGATTTTAAATATCTCGCTTCTCCTCCATAGGACAGCTTTTTCTAATTTTTCTCGAAATCAACTTTTTGCAGTTAGGTCACTTTGCAGGTGCTATCTTCATTTGATCAAAATGAGTGCAAAAATTGTATTTTCGGGGTAATTTGATGCGCTGTACACGAATCTCAAGGTTGGTTTTTTCATTTGGTCATTTCTTTCTGCACAAAGCGTTCAAAGTTTGAAAATTCTCAATTGAAAAAATTAATTTTGAGCTGAGTTACGAGTTAGGTAGATTACAAAAATTTCTCAAAATTTTTATTTTTTATTTTTACCAAAAGCTAAGAAAATAAACGATCAAATGGGAAAATCCACATCGGATCCAAGTTCAGCAGGGATTTTTCTTCTTTAAACGACATGACAGATGATTGAAAAATTACAGGTAAAAAAGTGAATTTCGAAAATTTGATCAAAACGAGTGCGAAAATTGTATTTATCGGGGTAATTTGATGCGCTGTACACGAATCTCAAGGTTGGTTTTTTCATTTGGTCATCTTCTTTCTGCACAAAGCGTTCGAAGTTTGAAAAATCTCAATTGAAAAAATTGATTTTGAGATGAGTGAAATTATCGCTCGGGTGGCTTATGAAGTGGTAATTTAACCTGCTGAACTTGAATCCGATATTTTTTTTTTTATCCACACTTGAAAAAATGGCATTTGTTAATTAATTTTCTAGCGCTGGACCAAAGTTTGATACGGCATTATAACTTCTAGGGGGTGTACATAAATGTTCAACCGTTTATTTCCCTTGATGGGCAAATTGCCTACTTTCTCATTTGAAGGGACAAAATTTTTAGAAAAAATGTGTATTTTTCGTGTTTATTGATTTTTTTTTCACTGAATGAAAAGTGGAGGGGATGAAATCGTCACTCGACAGATACTTGTGTATCTATGCCCTACTGGTTCGTGCACAACACTTTGCCTACCCTTTGGATTTAAGGGGAAAAAAATTAAAATTCGTACCGGTCAAGATTTTTTTCAGAAACGTTTGCTCCTTCAAATGAAAAAGTAGGCAATTTGCTGAATAGCGGAAACGAACGGTGGACCAAGCGCGCATAGGTACTAGGAGGCGTTACCACCCGACCGCTCATTCCTGCCAACGTAATGTACGAAAAGTGTGGAGTCGGCGGGTCTTTTTCCTTGAAAATTCGTTGTTTTAAACTTTCTATAGGTCATCATTGGCAACGAAATTACATGAGGCAAAAATCATGAAAAATCTATCTTTGAATCATGATTCTTGATTAAAATTATTCTTCAGAATTTTCATCACAGCTGCCAACATTTTTTGGGATTTTTTTAAGGAGACTACACCTACCGAAAAGTTTATATGAAAATTTTTTCAAAAAGAGCTAGGTGATTTAAAGCGTTTCTCACCTCGGATTTGGAAATATTAGGAAATTTTCAGCATTAGATTTTTCTGTTACAAAAAATTATGCTTTAGCTTATTGAAAAATTGGGATCATTTTTTTTTTTTAAATTTTAAAAATCATTAAAAGGTGAATGCGGTTCATAAATTTGTGTTTTGGCCAAAAAAAGCACAATTTAAGGGGAAAGAAAGTATTGAACCTTGAAAATAAAGACTGTAACTTGAGTTCAACTTACCTAAAATTTGCATTGGAATCGTAGTTACCTACTACAGCTACGCAACTAATCGAAAGTTAGATATTACACGAAGATTGCTTTAATTTAGACACCGCGATAACGAACGTACGATAAAATTTAAATTTACCTACTCCTCAGTAAGTAAAATTGAGTTTCACCAAAAAGGTTAAACAAACGTCTTAATTGAAACTCCGAACCGAACAAACAATATCTCTAAGCTAATTCCTAATCAGTAGTTATACCCTCACATTTTAGTACCAGGAGCTAAGAATCAGACTTACTGACGTCATTTTTCCTACCGTTAATCATTAGGTGATTTTTCGATAAAAAAAGGAAAGAAATCCGATTGATCATTTTGTTTCGGTGTAATGACAAGATCTACGTGCCTTGTAATAATTATGCATGTGCGTTTAAGAATAATATTACGCACGAGGCGCTGCTTCAGTTACCTACTACCTACTACAACTAGTATTAGTTTTGCAATGTGATTTCATTATCTCCGAAATAAATTGGCTCGTTGATGAGAAATTTTTGTGGAAATTTACGTTAATCCAAAAAAAATTATTAAAAAATATGTAGTACGTTTATAAAAGTACTCATACTACGTGATCAGTTAATCATGAACTCATGATAATATCATAGATTTCTTTATAAATGTTGAATAGAAAACTGCGAGGGACAATAATTTGAAAACTGAATCTGAATTTTAGTGAAAAAAAAAATGAACCAGAAGATCGCAGAATTTCACATTTAAAAAAAAATCCATTTACCTATTTTAATGATTATTCAACGATTTGGGATTTTTTCCACGATACGTTCTAGTACCTACTACTTAATCAGTCATTGCGGTTATGACGTAGGTAACACAAAAACGTTTTGATATTTTTCAACTAATAAGTGATTACAAAAAATAGGTGGAAAAAATTATGCATCTGCCTTCAAACGTGTTAAATTATTAGCCAACTTTTTTCTCTTTTTTGAGGTTTCGTAATTGATTAAAGAAAATTTTGGTTGATGGTTGTAATACATACGTAGATACGAAATGTATACTTGGTAAATTTTAAATTGCATGTGAACTAAACATATCATCTTACCTGATTCATCACAGTCTCATTCTCCAATTGGGAATCGAAATTCAACGCTGGCCACATTTTATAATATCGGTTGAAAAAGTGTGATGTCCAGTGTTGTACTTATAACTCATGGTTCTGTAAATCGTATTTTTTTTAATCGTACATTTATTTGATAAAATTCGGAGATATCATAACGTTTTGTAGCCGAATCCACCGAGCTAGCGATGACATTTTAACTCAGGTGATTCACTGATAAGTAAATTTATCATACAGTTTTTTCGTCATGTTTGATAAAAAAGCTGAAAATTTTGTTATAATCCTTCCAAATATGTAGGTTACCTACGTACATATAAAATTGGATGAAAATTTAAAAAAATTGTCTGATCTATATTTTTCTCGTAAAACTTGCTCAAAATGTTCCCATCAGAAATGAATTTTGGACAATTTTTAAAACTCTCTGAAATCGAATTTTCTATTACTCACAAGGGAGGTATCTCAACTCAAAGTAAAATTTTGAGCCCAAACCAAAAAAAATCTAAATTAAATCATAAAGAAACCCCATATCCAAAATTTCAGATGCTGAAGATCTTTTCTCGAATTTTAGCGAATTTCGGGTGATGAGGTTATTTTAAAATTTCAAAAATTCGCCAAAATTCGAGAAAGCAACTTCAGCTCTTGAAATTTTGGGTATGGAGTCCTATTATGATGTACTTTTGATGTTTTTTTTGTTTGTGCTCAAAATTTTACTTTGAGTTGGAGTACCTCCCTACTTGCTAAAAAAAAAAACAATCGCGGATTTTCCAACTTTTCAAGAGGTTTCCAAACGTAGGAAATTTAATTTTTGAATATCAGTTGAAAATTTGATTGCGCTGTAATTTTTATGAGATTGAGGTCTCAAAAGCATTATTTAACCATAAAAAGCATTTCATTAAGAATCGCTGAGAAAGGTACCTACCAAATAAAATTTTTGAAAAATGGAAAGCTTCCATTTCGCCCACGAACAGTCAGTAATCAATAAATCCCCCCACCCCAATACATTCATTGGGTTCCTGCGAATAATTATACCTAACCCAAAATTTTGAATTTTGGTGCTTCATTAAGCCTTTCTTCCTCTCTAAAAATTTCTTCGGAGAACTAATGCTCGATTCTTACTCGGAGTCTCGCATTGGTGCATACAAGTTTTGAATATTTGAGTTTGTGATGACCACTAGCCTTTTTTTAGACGCTTCTCTTCCAAGAAAACCTCTCGATAGGTACACGTTTTCTGAAAAAATATGCATAGAAAAATTGAGTAGTTTTACCTGGAAATTAAACGATTTTCAAAAAATAGAACAGTAAATTTTTCAAAGGAGTCCGAGAATAATTTTTGTCGTGCATGTTTTGTGTATCGTTTATTATCAATTTTTTTGGCCTTTCAAATTTATTTACAGTCGTTCAAACTTTTTTTTCGGCTAGAAAACTTTTTTCCACTTTTTCAAAAAATAATACAAGAATTGTAATTTTTGTCCAAATTTTATACATTTTCTTGAATAAATTCATTCAAATATGGAATCGAAAAGAGTCTTGTCCAAAACCTCTCTAACCAAAATTTCCGAATTCATAGTTGAGTTTTTCGTTCAAAATTGTGATACTGGGTAAGATTGCCATATTTTGACCACTTTTTTTCAAACTTCCACTAATCAAAAACTTTTTGAGGTAGAAACGTCGGAAATGGCTTGAAAAATACCTTGATCTTTCCTCTACCACCCCCTAAAATTTTGAGCCGATACGATCATTTTTTGTGGTTTTTTTTCTGAGGGAACTCGAAAATCGATTTTGAAATTTTGGGTTCCTAATTTCGACCATCAGCTGATTTCGTCCGCAATGAGCGGAATCTACCCAAAAATATTTTTTCCATATTTTTTTTCATACAGCCAAAACATGCGGAGGAAATTAGAAATAACGAAGTCGCATTCAAAACAACATATTACATCAGATAATATAGGCGGTCGAGATAAGGGCACCCCAAACAATTCGAACTTGAGGAAAATTTTCATTTCACAGTTTCAATTTTTTTCAAAAACGATGATATTATCGGTATCTGACACTATGCATCATCACAATTCAGAACTATGTTGTAGAATTTATTACGAATTTTATTCACAATATCAGATCAAAGAATACGTAAAAAAAATTTCGTTTTTTTCAATTTTCTCCGTCAATTTTCCCTGTACTCTCTCAATTATAAATCAGTGAAAATTACCGAAAATCACTGAGAAACAGTCAGAATTGCAGCACAGGAGAAAATCAGTGAAATTATTTTCACTGAAAACAAATCAGTGAAATTTTTTCACTGAAAACAAATCAGTGAAAGAAAATCACTGAAAACAAATCAGTGAAAGAAAATCAGTGAAAATCAGTGAAAATTCACTGAAAACTCAATGATATTTATGAAATTTACTGAAAAATCTGTGAAATTCTTTGAATAATCAGTGAATAATCACTGAAAATCAGTGAATTTCGCTGATTTTTCCTGTGCTGCAATTCTGACTGTATCAGTGATTTTTCACTGATTCGAAATGAGAGAGTAGGGTTGTTCTTTTGATCTCAAATTATCCATCTGTGAAAAAGGAACATAAAATTTTTTCCGGCAGATTGCGTCCATAGCGGCCGAAATCGGCGAATGGTCGAAATTAGGGCACTTTACCCTTATTGTAATTTTTTTCGCCAAAATGCATAATGCATGGAATAAAAATATTTCTGTGGTAAAATTGTAAGTTTTGGTATTTTTCGACCATTTTAAATTTTTCAGAAGAAATTGGTCAGAGTCATAGGCCCGAATTTTAAATCATACCTTAAAAGTTAAGGTAGCCTTAAAGGTTCTTTATCGCATTTTCAACCAATTAGAAAGCACAAAACGGTTCCTTAAAACCATTAAGGTTGCCTTAATTTTTAAGGTATGATTTAAAATTCGGGCCATACTGTATAACTTTTCGAGCACTGTTACATTTTTCATTTTGCCTGAATTCATTTTGAGCATAAATAATTTTAAATCAATTTTTAACGATTTTTAAATGAAAATTTGCGATTTTCCGCCTTTTTAAGTTAATTTTGTAGGCATATTTTAAGCAATTCATCGTAATTTTAATATTTTTTCAACTTCCAAGTGGTTTTTTTGGAACAATTTTAATTTTCCGCAGAAATTAAATTTTTCCTTGTATTTTTGGAGATGACCATTGACCATTCTTCCAGAATTTTTTTCTCCACCTTCGAAATCGCCCTGCTTCATTTACACCTACTCTCTCATTTCGAATCAGTGAAAAATCACTGATAAACAGTCAGAATTGCAGCACAGGAAAAATCAGTGAAATTCACTGATTTTCAGTGATTTTTCACTGATGATTCAAAGAATTTCACAGATTTTGCAGTAAATTTCATAAATATCACTGAGTTTTCAGTGAATTTTCACTGATTTCCAGTGATTTTCTTTCACTGATTTGTTTTCAGTGAAAAAATTTTCACTGATTTTCTCCTGTGCTGCAATTCTGACTGTTTCTCAGTGATTTTCGGTAATTTTCACTGATTTATAATTGAGAGAGTACTTACCAAAAATTATTGAAACATCTCAATCGAAATAGATCATTTTTATTTGAAAACAACCCATAATCAGTCATAAATATTCGTCTACTTTGGTATAAATTCTTAATACTGAATGATTATATCTACGTATTATTTACAATGAGAAAAATTCCTACAGCGTGTGACTGATTAAAACATATTAACTTCGCTTTTCAAACGAACCACGAGACTCATCAATGATAACTGCTATTTCTTACCGCGTAGAAAATCTTCACGTACGGAATGACACCGATTGGAAATTTCCGCGATTTTTCATCATCTTTCGTTTACGTCGTAAAAATTCATCGTCATCTATGTTCTCTTGCCGTTGATTCCTTCTCAGGACAATTTTCACAGCATCGTCGATAATTTTCCTCTTGATTTTCACTTTTTTCGAATCGCTACGTCTTTCTTTGGGGAAAACCTTAATAAAATATCTGCCCAGATAATACTTAAGGCTAATTTTAGTCTGAAAATCGACCCTTTCACGTTTCCCTTCCAAAGGAGAACGTTTTCTCCACGGACGTAGATTATATAAATACTGAACCAATTCGTCTAACGAGTTCAAACACTGTATAGGATCAAGTTCGGCCATACATTCAACATGCTGGATAAATTTGACCCGAGACAGTGCCCCGACCATTTCAGCCTCGTTGACGATTTTCTGAGTATCGCCGACAGCCAACCCGTTGAGAAGGTTGAGCAGTACAATGGAGATTAGAATGACGAACAGGATAAAAAACAGATGCCCAATGTCGATTTTTTCATTGAACAGAATCGAGCTACTGTCGTATTCACCGGACAGCATTATGAGAGTTTTGAAAATCGACATTGATAGGCTGGGAAATCTCGAAGGCTTGTCGCAATCACTCTTGCCTAGCTCCTGACACCGGTCTCTGAACAGGACGTAGAAGCTGAACGCGAACGCGACTATCATGATGAAATATAAGAATAAAAATTTGAAAAAATTATACGCCACGGTTTTGAACATTTCGATATGAGTGGAATACCACGGATGACGACCTATCAACATGACCAGCTCAAGCCAAGAAGCCAGAATAATAAAAGCAGTCAATCGATCGCTGGGGTGCTCGAAAGTCGACAACAGAACGAACGTCGATACGAACAAACCCATTTCTAACCAATTTTCCAGCGATTTTACGTACATCATGGGCAGAACGTAGAATTGAAACAGCTCCCTCAATATGAGCAGACCGCATAATAAAAGTATAAAAATTCGCCAAATTTCATCGTAACTCTTCGGTAGAATAATTCTATCGTCATTTTTACCCACAGAAGTTGCATTGCTGGCACCAAATCTCTTACTCGGGAGACCAGGAGTAGGCTCGTTGAAAGCGAAATATAAAAATAAACTGAGCGAGCTCCAGTAGACGAAATACAAGGCGAAATTATACTTGAAGTATTTGCCAACGATACTCCATTTTATATCCAAATAACTCCGGACGAGGGGATGATTGAGAAAAGGTCGGAGTTCGGGTTCGTTGTACATGATCAAAATCGGTTCTATTTCTCGTGTAATTTGTTGGCCAACTCTGGAAGCCAGTCTGATTTCCACATCTGCCGATCTCGAGTAAACAGCTTCGTCGTCCACTTTGATCCGGCCGAGTTCGATGTCCGATTGCTTGTCTTCGTCCGAAATTGATATTTGTCTGCGGTCGGCGTCCGCGTACCTTCCCAACGTCCCATTTCTGCATACCGAGAATAAAGTGCTATAGTCGAAGGTAATCGAATAATCGCTATGTTCCAGGGGGTATTTTTTGCTCGACCAGATGCAACGATCTAGGTATTTTTCCAGCTGCTGACTGGTCAGCGATTTCAACGGAACTGTGCCATTTTTATTTGGTATGCAGGTGTGAGCTCCGGCCTGTAAAAGAGCCTCTGTGATGACCAAATCTTCCCATAGGACCGCGTAATGCAACGCTGTATTTCCATCTCGATCTGTATAATTCACATATTGCAACTGGTCCAGCCCTCGCAAGAAGTATTTCAGTAATTCATAATGATCTCTTTGTTCATTCTCAAACAGAGTAAAATTCTGAGGCCTAACTAACGTATCTTTTTCACAATCGAAATCATTCTTTCCGGCGGCGAAATGCTTCCTTTGCAATCTGCCAATGCTGGTTTGATACTTGAACGCCATTATACCATCCAGGACCATGTGCATTACAGTTTTACCATCGATGGTTGGCTCAATCGAAGCTGATTCCTCTTCGATCAGCTTTCTGAATGTTTGATAATTTCCATACCGTGCTGCTCTCATTATAGGAGTATACTGAGCTACGATTTTTTGCATTTTTAGTACTGCTGCCCATTGCTCCGAGAGTGATGGACAGCTTTCGGGCTTACGAGCTCCAAAATCGAACAATATATCGATGAAATCTACTCGTTTGTGAATAGCTACGTAATCCAATGGGGTATAGCCTTTGGCACAAATCAGATTCACGTCGCAATTGATGTTTCGAAGAAGGCAGCGTAATGTTCTCGAATCGGATTTTTGAACTGCCTCGTGTATCGGCGCCTTGCCGGTTTGTTCGTTTATGGCGTTTATATCGATTTGTGGTTGTTTCAAGAGTATGTCTACGAATTGACTGAAGCCTGGTGATCGGCAAGCTACGTCTAATAGAGTTCCTTCTTCTTTTGGATAGAAGTGATGCACGGTGGAAGGGTCGCTGGTCAGGGTTTCTTCGAAATTTTTCAGGTTTTTATTCTGGAGGAGGAATAGAAGAGTGGAATGCAGTGATGGCGAAGGTGAGTTTTCTGGTGGATTGGTGTCTCGATGGGCTCTGGATGATTTGGAGCTGCGATTCCTTGCCAGGTGAGGAGTTTCGACGATCTGTGGACATGAAAACGAGACCGTGTGAGAATTCGGATGTCAACAAAAAAAAAACTGGAGTATTTGTTCTTCATGATAGGTAGCTATTGATGGAATAAAAAATTGAAGTTTTGGATATTTTTGAGCAGGTATTTGATAATTTCTGAATCCAGGATTAGTAGGATTTTTCGGGAAAAATGAGAAAACAATAATTTTTGTCAGTTATGGACACAATTTTTTAAAAAAACTCATCAAAAAATTAAAATTAAAACAAAATTGTGAAACAATAAATTAATTTTTTTTGTTTCAAAAGGATCAAAGGTTAAAAGTTTTCAACTGAAATATAATTTTTTATAATTTTTTCCGCTTTCTTTCAACTCGAAATTAATATTTACCAGGAAAAGTGACCTCTTTCGATGAATTTCTCACATAGAATGTGTATTCATCATCAATTCATCATTTAGGAGGCTACCCCTCCCCCTTCTGTTCCCTATTTGACCCGATCTAAGTTTTATTCTATATCGAAGGATAAATTTTTTCTCGAAGGTTTAAGTTTCAATGTATTTACTTACGATTAAAAATTGAAGTTAAATTTGGAACATTCTTCGAAAATATTGTACAGACCTAAGGAAATCCTCTCAGAAAAAAATTGACTACTTTAATTACTGGGAAAGAAAATTTTACATTTTATAATACTTAATTCATTTTTTTCGCGAATTTTGGAATAAGCGCAACCGAAAATAATTCAAGGGAGGGTCTGAACTGGAGAAAAATGGTGGAAGGAGGGAAGGGGAGGGGGAGTCAAAATTCATGGGAAAAATTGAGTAATCTGTTACTCGATGACAATGACGCTGTCAGAGGATTTTCAATAGGCAAATAATACTAGGTAACGTGAAGCAACCAATAAATTATGTACCACTGAATGCCTTTTTTTTTCTGAATCAGTCAAATTTTGTGAAATTTTGACTTATTGAATCAGAGAAAAATCAGTGATTTTTCACCGATCTTTCACTCTTTCAGTCAAAAATTATAAATTTTTTCCGAAAAATTGGATTTTGACTGGAACATCAATGAGAAATCAGTTTTTTTTTAGTAAAAGTTATTTTACTTATTCAAAAAGGCATGAATGTCACCAAATCTAACTGATTCAGATTTAAAGAGTACAATAAGTTCATTCGAGAAATTCATAAATTGATCTATACGAGCGAAGCGAGAAAAATATGTAATCATATTATGTTTTGAAAAAAAAAAGAAGGAAAAATCACTGTGCTGAGCCTAAGGCTTCAGTCCCTCGAACCCTTCCCTTGGATGCGCCTATGAGTGTGCTTTATTGATTTTTAAAAAACTTTCGAAAAAATTGTGGAGGATTTCTTTTGCCCGATAGTTCCCTTTTGATTGCGACCTTGATTCTTGGTTCGCTTTACAATTTAATTTCTTTCAAAAAAAGAAAAAATTTTGACTCTTGGAATTTTTTCTGTTTTTTTCGGTAGCAGTACGATTTTCCTTTCTTTCTTTTTTTTTTTTTTTTTGAACCAAAGAACAATATTGACTTTAATTATAATTTTTCCTAGGTTTCCAAAGAAATCAAAATTTTGGTCCTATTTTTTGCATTTTATGTGATAATACAAGATGTCTACGAGCAAGAAATCTAAAAAAAATTGATAGATTTTCAACAATTTCGATGTAAAATTGAGAATATTCTGCATTTTTTCTCTTGATTTTTTTTATTGGAAGATAAACAGTATTTGCACATTGATTTTTCTGTTCGATAATTTATCTGTTCATTTTGTATCATTTTTTCAAAGCTGCTAAAAAACTTACATGATTTGAAGTACCTACGAGAAATTACATTAAAAGGTTTTAAAATAGCGAAATTTTTCAGGTCTAGTAGTCATCTTGTAAAATGATTTTAAGAAAATTGTTTGCTTTATTCTTGAAATTTTCAACTGTTTCCGCATTTTTGCAGTTTTTGTCGGATTTTTTGTAATCATCATTTTCATTTAATGGCATTTTCTTAAAATTTTGAATTTTTCTAAATGTACCTTCCAACTCTAATTTTTCAATTTTAATTTCATTTTGATGAAGAATTTCCGATTTTTATGCATTTTTAAGTTTTTTACGACTTTTTGTCCATTTTAACAATATTTTATAAATTTTTAAATAAATTTTGTCTAAATTTTTAACGGTTTTCTTGAGAATGTCATATTTTCTGACTCATTTAGTCATACTTTTTAAAATTTAAAATAGAAGTACGTGTTTTGTTGAATATTTTTATAAATTTAAACCCTTTTTGACTTTGATACAAATATTGCAAACTACGTATTTTTATGATTTTTTACCTTATACTTTTCAATTCTGGGCTTCAAATACGTTTTGAAAAACTCATCTCGATCGATTTCGTTTTCATTCGCATAATACATGGATTGTGACTCGATGTAATCGAGCAGCTCGTGCAGTTCATCCCGCGGTGTTTGTTTGAAAATGCACTCCAGGCATTGGTAATATTTATTGTTTTCGTCTTCGGTTCCTTCTTTCTGACCAATCTCCATCCATCCGTCGACCAACGAATGCAGTACGGTCTTTTCTACCACAGGTTCCAACGATAGCTGATTATTTTTCAACAGTACGGATAAAATTTCACTACGAGCGAAATATGCTGCTAGCATGACAGCGTTCCGGCCATATTTGTCTGTTACGTTGATATCGCAACCTTCGCGTTGAAAATCGTTGAAAAGGTCGCATTCGCTAGACGATATGGATTCTCTGCACAGGATTTTGATAGTTTCGATGTCGTTACATTCGATCGCCTCGTGTATCGGAGCTTTGCCTCGTTTCGGATTAACAAAATTGACTTTGGCGTTGTACAGTATCAGAATTTTTACGAATCGGCAATTGCCTTTTGAACGGCAGGCGATATCCAGTAGCGTACCGTTTTCTGGTTCGTCGTAGAAATGATGCACGTTGAAATTCGTGAAGTCCGATGATTTCAAAATTTCCGCAAAATCTGTGTAGTTTTGTTCCTGAAGTAATGACAGCAATGTACATTGGGTGGTTTTCCTGTTGAAGTTTCCTTTGAATGGATCGAAGGGCATTTCGAATCCATGATTGATCATTTTTTTTACCTGGTATGAGAAAAAAAATTAGAAATGAGTGGTAAGAGGCGAGGATCAAATGCTCCAAAATTGGGGGAAAAAGTTTTTTGACTTGTCCTCTAAAATAGAATTCAATAATCCACAAAATAAGAAATTTTTCCATCCTATTTTATTAATTATATTTTCAAGCATGAATTTTCAAAATCAATCTTGCCTATGCCTTCCTTTTTTGTCAGAAATGTCAAATGTCCTGTTTTTTCTTTTTTTTCCAACCAAAGTTGGAAAATTTAAAATTATTCTCCTTTTTGTTCAGAATTTTCGAATCACTTCATTTGAAAATTTGAAAAATTTTCCAATTGGTTTTTTCCACTCGATGAAAAAAATTGCAGAAAATGAATTTTGCACCCCCCACCCGAGTCCATCGTAAAATGCTTTAAAAATGTCATGCTGAAGTCCTGTTTTTTCATTAATAACTTTCTATTCAATTATTTTTTCAGAGACTGGGATAACATCGATTTTATGTCTGTTCGAGCCATTCGCTTTAGATGAAGAATCTCTTCGGTAAGCACTTGATAATTTTACTATTTAATTTCGTTATTTTGTTGAATTTCAACTCACTTCAAATCCTATTGGGTTTCGTGTGTGATATTCAAATCACATCCACGTAAAGAAAATCTCGCAAAATGAACGAATGTTTTAAACGCATGAAATATCGAAAAAAAAATCAAATGACGAAATTATGTTCACTCCGAAGTTGTAACACGTTTCTTGAATAAAATTACGAACTCAACTATCCACCTACTTTCGAACCAAAAAAGGTATAACAACGTGTGATGAGATGTGTGAGTCATGCTGTTGAGTTCACAATTTTTCGCTACGATTATTCATTTCTTTTTTCCAAGGAAGTGGAAGTAGGGTGTTTTTTTTCTGTATAAAAACTGATCTGGAATCACTATTGTTGCTCAGATGAATAAAACGTTTTCGATGATGGCATTGTCGGGTAACAATTCGTAATAGGTGAGAAAATACAGAATCGAATTGCGTACAGGTTTATTTTGATCAAATAAGAAATTCCTACCTTATCTTATAAATTTTTACCACGCCTTCAAATAGTTAATTTTTAGTTGAAAATCCAACATGAAAAAATGTGTGCTTCCAACTTGTGCAGGAAGTGAGAAAAATAACTCTGAATCATTGAACACGCATGTTTTAGCGATTAAAATTACGTATCTAAGGTGCGAACTATAGTTCAACGAATAAAAATTACTTAGTTCAAGAAAGCATGTAATTACTTTTTAATCTCGTGAGATTTTATCAATCGTATTTTTTGTCACGATGACGTCACAAATAAGAAAATACAATGGGGTTATGAAGTTATTATTAATTATGTGCAGTCGTCGAAAGCTTACTTTTATTTTTTCAAACAATTCATGGAGAATGTGAATGTTCGAAGAAATTATTATCAGTGTTCAAGTTCGAAGAAAAAATTATCGGGAATACCTCCGTTCTTATTTTACCAACTGATTACGTAATACATATCTAAAACAAGAAAATAAAAATTATATTGAAACCGATAAAAAAATTATTGATAAGTTATAGATAAACAGCTGAGCGTGGAAATGTATTTATTATTTTATTGTATCTACAATGCAAATCGATCATTAGTGTAATTAATTACTCACTCGATTAAAATAAATTAAATTCAGTTTATTATTTTCAAATTTCAAGTCTTCGGCAATTGTAAAAATTTATCTGCATGTATCTATTCGATTTTTTTTTTGGGGGGGGGGGGGGGGGCAAAAGTAGAGCAAAACTTTGAACCACTATTGCATTTTGAAAACCGTTTCAGTTGTTTTCAATAGCAGGGTTCGTACAGGCACGAAAAGGCATTAAATTTAAAAAAAATCACCAAATTTTAACCAAAATCAAGCAAAGAAAATAATTATCAATAATTTGTTTATTTCGGATAAGTTCTTTTTCAGATAATTTGAATTTTTTGAATCAGGAAAAAAGTTTCATTTTCCAAGTGTTTTTTAAATTTTTCAAGGGCTTAATTTTGGTAAAAATTTCCTTAAAATATTAAAAGTGCACTTTCGACTCTGCAAGTATACTTACCCTACATGAAAAGGTCTGGAAAACTCGTAAAAATTGGCCAAGAAAACGAGAAAAACTGAAAAAATCTGTCAAATTATTTTTGAAAAATAATGATTACCTTGAATGGGGGTTTCTGAAACATTTTTAAAATTCGAAAAAGTAGGACGAGAAACGTGATTTTTTGTTTTTTGATTTCAGTAGATACGAATTCTAAATTAGTTACCCTAAACATCTTCTTAAATTCGGATTGAAAAGTTGAAAGAAACCTTTCTGGGCTGAAAATATATTACCCATTTGCGTGTTTGAATTTTTTCAAATGTATTTTTTTGTCGATAATGTTAAAATATTGCGTGTAGAACCAGTCTAGATATTTGCTTCTAATTTGAATGAAAATGAGTTTTTCGAAATTATATTTAAAGTATTCCTTGCTGAATTTTTCAGCGTTTAAAATCAACTTTTTATTTTTTTGAAAATTTAAAAATTGTAATTTTGCAGCTAAAATGCATTTTATTATTTAAAAGAAAGTATTTTCCATTAAACTATCCAAGTATATAAAAATTAGATTCCTACTCATTTGCACGTATATGCGCGCATATTCTCCAAGCCAAAATTGAAAAATTCTCGCCAATAAAAAAGTGTCATTTTATGAGGAAAAAAATAGTAATGAACACAAAAATGAGAAATCGAGAAACTTGATTCTGAATTTTGATTATCATTTTGAATTTGATCAACACTGGAGAGCTTTCAGACATTTTGAAATAGGTCGTTTTTGATGATTTTTCTCACAGGGGGTTCTGCGCCAGGAGGGATCGTTTTGAGTAATTTTTCAAGGGGATTCAGCGCCAGGAGGCTTTTCTGCGCCAGGAGACTTTTCTGCGCCAGGAGGCAATTCTGCGCCAGGAAGCATTTCTGCGCCAGGGGGCATTTCTGCGCCAGGAGGCAACTCTGCGCCAGGAAGTATTTCTGCGCCAGGAGGCAATTCTATTGCAGGAGGATTTTTTTTAGCATATCTTCTTCTTTGCCACGTTTGAACGTTTGTCATGAAACATCATATTATGAGATATCGTGTGTTATGTTTTTTGAACCGCATTTAATCCTTTACTCATTTTTTTGGTAGTAATAATTTCAAAATTTGACTTTTGTAATTGAAGTGAAAAACGAGCAACACTAGTAATGAGTGCGAATAAACCAAAATCCCCTGCATGGTTCTTTTGGGAATTGATCCAGCGAGAGAACGGGTACAATAGGTGCGTATTCATCGAGTCCGAGTTTTTTGAAAACCCTGTAGAGTGCTTTTAAGAAAGCTATACGTACAGTATAGGAACTACTTCAAAATTTTGGTAATTTTGAATTTACTTTGACTAACGCCAAAGTGCTCAACAGTGTAACAAAAAACTTGGATGAAAAATAATTTTTCAAAAATGTATTCGAATGTTTGAAAAAATGAACAATCGATAAAGTCAATGAATTTTTGAAAAGTGATTCAAAAACGGAATTTTTGGGAAAATTACTTGGGCTTGAGTAAGTACACGATGGGGTTTTGCAAAACTTTCAATATTTTTCGCTGAAATTGAAAATTTTCCAAATTTATTGAATCAGCAATGTAGTGCAATTTTTCGGATTAGACAGTTATTGCGAACAGAATTACTACAACATTTCGATCAAAAATCAGGTATGATTTTTTTGGATGAAAAATTAAGCTCTTTCAATTATTTTTCGGGATCACAAATTGGTTTGATTTTCACTTTTTCAGTATCAGAATAAATTAGAGAAAAATTATTATATTTTTTCAATCGAGGAAGTCAGAATATGCTCACTTGGTCATAAAGGGTTGGGTCTCCAGAGGATTTTTCAGCTGGTTTTTTCATGCTTGAGAATATGCGCGCATGCGCGAGAATATCCTCAAGTTCGCGCAACCAAAAAGATTATGCGCGCATTTTGTCATCACTAGCAATGAACATTTGAAAAAATCATGACTTCACCATTTTTGCATTATATTATAATTGAGGAGCTTGGTATCAAAGTGAGACAAAAGTATAGGCTGCATTATGTTTGTCTCACATTGATACCAAGCTCCTCAAGTTAAGCAAGCAGCGTTTCCAACAACGAAAATTCAAACACCAAATTCATATTTTTAAAAAAATTATATTTGGTAACACTGAAAAACCACGGCGCGAAAACGTCACACTTATCAAAAATACACCCCCTGCCCGGCCTAAGACATATCCATCCATGTCAGAAAATGACACCTTCATTTTTCTGATTTGTTTTTGTGTGAGTGAGGGTGAAGGGACAACAAAAGTATGACGTCCTAGATCTCAAGAAGTCGAGAAAAAATCGAGAAATTTAGTTTCTGAATTTTGATGAACATTTTGAATTTGGTCAACATTGAAGGGCTTTTCAAACACTTTGAAATTGGATGTTTTAGGCACTTTTTCAAATAGGGGATTCTGCGCCAGGAGGAATCGTTTTCGGGTTTACCCTCAAAAGGGATTCGCGCCAAGAGTCATTTCTGCGCCAGGAGCTTTTTCTGTTCGAGAAGGTATTTCTACGCCAGGAGCACTTTCTGTTCAAGAAGTTTTTTCTGCGCCAGGTGTCATATCTGCGCCAGGAGCACTTTCTGTTTGAGAAGTTATTTCTGCGCCAGGAGCACTTTCTGCCAGGGTTGCGATAACGGGAACGGAACGGTAACGGATAAAATTGCCATTTTTAGAACGGAAAGGAACGGAACAGAACGGAACGGGTCAAATATTTTTTAGAACGGAACGGAACAGAACGGAACGGGGCAAATATTTTTCAGAGCGGAACGGAACGGAATGGATTAATTTTTATTACTAATTTAAAATTGAAATTATTCTTTTTTTGATTTTTTCAAAATTTTATGATTTTAAACTTTTTTATTAAATTATCTTTTGGTGAGCTCGCCGTTTAATTTCGATATGCCTAATGTGCATTTACCTACTTAACGGAAATGCCATTTTCGGTAAAACGATACAGATGGCTGAAAATTAGAAAAAAATTCACGATTAGCGACTTGGATTAGCCAAAATTTGAATTTGTGTAGACTAAAATTTAGGTTATCTCAAGATCAAAAATCTAACGGGAACGGAACGGAACGGAACGGAACGGAATACCGGAACGGTAACGGATAAAATTGCCATTTTTAGAACGGAACGGAACAGAAAAATTATTTTTAGAACGGAACGGAACGGTAACGGAACGGAACGCGATCCGTTATCGCAACCCTGCTTTCTGCGCCAGGAGCACTTTCTGCGCCAGGAGCACTTTCTGTTCGAGAAGTTATTTCTGCGCCAGGAGTCATTTCTGCGCCAGGAGCACTTTCTGTTCGAGAAGTTATTTCTACGCCAGGAGCACTTTCTGCGCCAGGAGTCATTTCTGCACCAGGAGTCATTTTTGCGCCAGGAGTCATTTCTGCGCCAGGAGCACTTTTTGCGCCAGAAGTCATTTTTGCGCCAGGGTCATTTCTGCGCCAAGGGCACTTTCTGTGCCAGGAGCACTTTCTGTTCAAGAAGTTCTTACTGCGTCAGGGGTCATTTCTGCGCCAGGAGCACTTTTTGCGCCAGGAGCACTTTCTGTTTGAGAAGTCATTTCTTCGCCAGGTCATTTCTGCGCCAGGAGGACTTTCTGCGCCAGGAGTCATATCTGCACCAGAAGCACTTTCTGTTCGAGAAGTTATTTCTGCGCCAGGAGTCATTTCTGCACCAGAAGCACTTTCTGTTCGAGAAATTATTTCTGCGCCAGGGGCACTTTCTGTTCAAAAAGTTCTTACTGCACCAGGAGTCATTTCTGCGCCAGGAGCATTTTCTGTTCTAGAAGTCTTCTCTGCGCCAGGAGGAGTTTCTCAGCTGATCTCTCTTCTTACCACGTCTGAATGTTTGATGTGAAACATCATATGAGATATAGTTTATTAGGTTTTTTGAAACATTTAACCCAAACTGACTCATTTTTTTGTAAGACTCCCCTCCCCCTCTCATATACACTCAAAAGGTTTTATTTTTTTAAATGGTGAATCAAACTTATAAAATATTGTGTTTGTATGTCAGAAGATGCTACTTTTCAGTTGATATGACCATAATGATATAAAGAATTGAAAAAAATCATCAATAAAAAAATTATAGGTGACTCATTTTGAGTCTCCCTCAGAATTAGTTCCTCACATACCAAATTGAAGGAGGTGTCAGCACAATGAAACGCTTGGTATATTTTAGTTTTAATTACTTACATACATAATAATAAATTGATCAAAAATTTTATGAATAAATTAGACAAATCTTACATTGTAAAATCCTTCTTTTTAATAAATTATGCTTTAGATTTCAAGTAATCCATCATCTCCTTCAACATAGCTTGCATCTGAGTATTTTCCTCAATCAAGCGATCAATTTGTGTTTCCATCTTCTCATTTCGTGCATCAATCTTATCAATTCGCGTCCCGTACATTTGCGTTTGTTGACCCAACTCAGCGATCATACGATCGTACTGCTTATCCTCGTCTCTTTCGAGCTGCTTTTCAAATATTTTCATCGCTTCTTTCACCGTCTTCGACTCGATTTTCCACCTACTCAGCACCATATACGGTCCTTCGGACGAATTCTCCTCGGTCGTCACGTACAACACCTGATTACCAATATTCGGCGACACGTGAACCGAACGATCGGCATTAATATATGGAAACAAATGCAACCCTCGGTAGAACCTCTCGACATAATTCCTTCCCTTCTTTCTACTCATCAGTTTATTGAAAAATCTACGATAATAATCTGGTACGCTAAAGGAAATTGTTTCCAAATGCGAGATAAAGTTCACTCGGGCGATAATGTGGAGTAATTCGGCCTCCGAATTTACATTCTGCGTATCAGTGACCGCCAATCCGTTCAACAAATTAAATAATACGATTGATATAAAGATCACAGCCAACAGGTATCCAGCTTCTGTGATCTCTGGCGTATTTACATCTTTCATTTCGCCGTTATATTTGACGAACAGGACGAAAATCGATTCGAACGGATCTTTGAAAAGTCTATGGTAACGGCTGGGTCCGTCGTGATGGTCGTGGAATCTGATGTATAGCATCAGAAGATAAGCAAAAATCAGCAAAGAGAACCAGTGGAAGAATTTTAAAAACGAGTAGCTGAATCGTTTGAACATTTCTTGATTGGTCGATAATGGCGGATATCGTCCCAGCAGAAATACAAACTCTAGCCATATCAGGAAAATGGTCAACGATGCGAATATCCGTCCGCAGTCGAAATCGCTGGATGACAACGCCAATGTAGTGCTGGTGAAAACGATGATTATCATAATCAGCCAATTTTCCAATGATTTTAAGTAGTATCGAGGATGAATGGACAATTGGAATAATTCGCGGAAAAGAAGTAAAAAGAAAAAAATCCCAACGAAGAATTGTAACCCGATAACAATCAGACCATTACGTGGCCAGCAGTACTTTGAAGTCGAGGATTTCTCGTCTTGGAGCCAATTCAGCGATTTGTTGATGCATTCTGATGCTTCTTTAAGATATTCTTTTGTGTCATCGTTGGAGCTGCTGAAGTTTATGAACTTTTCCAATGTATTGTTGAGTATTTGAGTGGAATTCTCAATAATCGTCATATTTTTCCCCGAAGAATCGTCGCAATAGGCTAGACACATATACACACTCATGGCAATGGCGAATAGCAAATATATTGCTGCATTAATGAAGAAGAACTTCTTGACGACGTGCCATTTCAACGTCACGAAACTCATCACAACCGGATGCTTGAGCAGATTCCTCAATTCGGGCGTTTCGGTCATTGCCACCAGTGGGCCTATCTCCGAGACATACTCTTGGATCTCATTTTTCTGGTTCAGATCTCTCTCAGAGGCGCAGTTCTTCTTACGAAACGATTTTTTGGCCCTCGGAGTGAATATATTGTAACGAAATATAACCACGTGGTTTTTATCGCCGCAATGGACATTGTTGGTGGATATGCAGCTGTCCAAGTATTCCTCCAAGGTGCTCGGATTGATCAACCCGAGGGGCGTTTGGCCATTGCAATTTTTCTGGCAGACGTCTGCTCCGGCATCGATGAGCATCCTGATGGCATCCTTCTGATTCAGTTGAACTGCGTAGTGCAGAGCCGTGTAGAATTTCTCATCGGCCGAATTCACGTCCAGCTTGTTACCTTGGATGGCCTTCTTGTGCAGGTAATCCAGGCAAATCAGGTAATCGATGGGTTCCTCGTCAACCGGCATCAGATTACGATTCATGCACATGCCGTAGAATAAGCAATGGAGCACGTTATGTTGCCCAATGGGCTTAAATGAAATATCTGGGTGATCCAGAAACACCTTGAGGATCCTGTGGTATCCTTGAAAGGCAGATATCATTATTGGATTCATTGGATTCCGGTAGCAATAATGGTTCGGATCAATTTGCATCGTGAGCAGAGTGACGACGACGTTGAGGAGGCCTGCTTTGCAAGCATATTGCATATAAGTATTGTATCCGTCGTTATCGTATAAAAAATCGCGACCCATACCAGCCTCCAGTTGTTGTATCCGTTCTATGAACTGATCGGATTGACGATGGTACAAAAAAGCGAATAATTTTTCAGTGGTGTTGTTCTCAAGCAAGCTTCGTAGCTCACTTCGCATCTGATCACTGGTGTGATAATTGACCAAATCGATCAAGGGTTTATCGACGAGTTTCCAAGCGACGATGTCTGGATCGAGGTGCTGTTTCAGGATTCTCATAACTGGTATGTTTTTTCGCACGACAGCATAGTGGAGGACGCAGTTACCATATTTGTCTTGTACGTGAGGGTCGCATTTGCCACTCTGCAGTAGGGCTCGTAACGTTTCGACGTCATCGTTTTGCACAACGTCGTGTATCGGTGCTTTTCCGAAAGTTTTATTTATGGAATTTATCCGAGCGTCGTGTTGAATCAACGTTTCGACGAATTTAGCGTTTCCGGCCGAGCGACAGGCGATATCGAGCAGTGTGCCGTTATCAGGGCTGCCGTATTCGTGATCCGAGTTTATGTCGTGGGCGTTCATGTATTTGACGAATTTTTCGGGTTTTTTGCTTTTCAGGTAGTCGAGAAGTTTGGCGTATTTGTCCCGGGACGGTGGTTTTTCCGGGTTTTTCGATCGTGGTGGAGACATCGTTGGGGAAGGGGCTGTAAAAAAGATATTTTCGAATAAATACAAAATATCGATGGTTGGAAATGTATGAGAATTGGAGGAATTGTCGGTTTATTTGTTCAAGAATGGGCGAGATTCAAATCACAGATGATTCGAATCATTTTTTTTGATTCGAAGTTCTTGATTCGAATAATCTTAAGAGATATGATCGCGAATCGTATACCGTACCCACGATTAAATTTACTCAAAATATGCAGCAGGGAGGAAAATAAAAAATGATCCGAACGACTGAATCTTTCCTATTTGACTCATGCTCGTCTTCGATCATCAATTAAATGGATTTCTTTTTCCAAATGCACATTATTTTCAAAATTTTTTCAACTCCAATACAACTTTTCCTCTTTTTTCAGAATTTTTTAAACTACAGGAAGTATCTCCTTCTCTAGATATTTTTCAACTGCAATGAAATTTCTTCTCAACTTTATTTTATTCCTCAAAATATTTTAATTCTAGGGTCTAGAATTTTTTGATTTTCGGTATTTTTTCTCAAGATACAAAATTTTCAAATCTCATTTTTTCACAATATTTATGTATTTTTCAAGGCTCAAATTTTTTCTCAATTTTTTTCGACTCTTCAAATTTTCTCTTAAAATTTTAATTTTTCAACTCCAATAAGTAAGGAAACTTTTTTCTCAGCTCTAAAATAATTTTTTCGCAACATTTTTTTCTGTTTCAAGATTTTTTCTAAATTTTTCTATTTACCTACTAAAATGTATATCAGCTCTAAAGTTTTGGTTTTTGCTGAAATTTTTTCTCAACAATTTAAAAAAAATTTAAATTCTCTTTAAATTTTTTATTTCGAGTTTCTTCAAATTTTTATTTTTCAACCCCAATAACATTTTCTCTCAACGAATACCTCTAAAAGTTCATTCTTTAGTATTGATATTTTCAAAAACTTTGATTTTTAAAAAAAGTT